>CAUYQV010064179.1:0-13059 GCA_963574575.1 Galagoides demidoff
ATCATACCCTGATTAATAAAGTATAATATTGGCTCGGTGCCTGTGGCTCAATCAGCTAAGGCGCCAGCCACGTACACCTAAGGTGGCGGGTTCGAATCCCCAGCCCGGCCCACCAAACAACAATGATGGCTGCAACCAAAACATAGCCAGGCGTTGTGGTGGGAGCCTGTGGTCCCAGCTGCTTGGGAGGCGGAGGCAGGAGACTCGCTTGAGCCCAGGAGGTGGAGGTTGCTATGACCTATGATGCCATAGCACTCTACCCAGGGGGATAGCTTGAGGCTCCGTCCCAAAAAAAAATATATAAAAAATAAAGTATAATATTTATTTATAAATGCACATATGTACATGCATGAAAATCAAACCACTATAGCAATTTGTACTTAGTTCAATTTTTGTCAAGTTTGCTAATAGAAAATGAAAATGAACACCCAGTGCAAAAATATTGTCATTATCATCTTGCAATAACAAAAATTTTTGTTTCATTTTTTCTACATTATTGAGTATAATTTGTATGACCTTCAAAGTGGTGAGGACATTGATTTATAAGCAATTTGTATGTGAATTTATCAATACGTTATGAAAGAAATAGATCTATTTTCTGGACTTAATCAATAATAATACATTGTTGAACATATATTCAAATATATTTCTACCTATAATGTGTAAATATAATACTATCTATAATTTTAAAATGTTCTTGATTTTGATTTATGTGAGACTTTTACCACATGCGAACCTAAGCAACCATGTACTATACTCAGGCATGAACAGCACAAGTACTTTCCACAAATACACAGTACACAGTCTTTCAATTCATACTAAATTTTAAACCCCCATCAAAAAGTTACCTTCTATTTAAATGAGTTATTTATTTACCCTGAAGAAGGATACCCCCTTCTCCAATATGAAAAATGCAAATAGTTAATTGCATCTGTATATTGTTTCTCTCTAGTTGGCTTAAGGTAGCTTTTTCATGGCTGCCATAATCACTGCACCTGTGATCTAAACCACATTCTGAGTGTTTCCTTCTGATACAATGTATTTTTAACTTTTTTATTAGGAAAGATATGTCAAGTTAAAATAAACTTGCACAATTTCATCAGGGGTTTCAAAAGGTTAACCAAACAATTTCCCTGTTGCTCTAGAAATTCACAGGTATAACAAATGTTATACCCAAATAGTTTCATGGGTTGAATGTTAATAAGCCACATTTCTAACACTTTCGTAACCCCTTAGATCAGGCATCGAACTCTTAAGTGGTGAGGCCTAGGGAGGCAACCAGCAAAAGTTCAAACAACTATATAGAAAATAGCTCCTGAGCGCTGGCAAATAGGCTCTTAAGAGACACATCCCAGGAGATGTTTTAGAATTCCAAAGCCATAGAAATTTATAAAACTATCTCACAATAGAATCAGTAAGTATGGAGTAAGATAAATTAAACTCCCCATTATAGGGCCTTCAGGGATAAAGTACCTGAATAGATGAACAGAGTGGGAGCTTTTAGTTTGTGGAGGTTTTATACACTGCAATTGAGTTTGCAAAATGTGGAAGAGAAGTTGAGATATTTTTGAGAAATAGTTTAGTAGACTGGTCAGCCTGGAGGATTTATGCTTTCTTATTTGTTACAGATTAAAGAATTATTTTGTGGTCAAATTTATCAACCTTTCCTATATAGCTTCTGATTTCTATTACGTACTTAGAAAATCCTTTTCCTCTCATCACCAAATTATAAAAAACCCTCACTGCAAATTCTCATTTGTTAGTATTTGTGCCTTTATTTTCAGCACTTTCATCTCTATTTTCTGAGACACAGTGTCTGCTTAAGAATCAATTTTTGAATTTGCTAATGGTTTATGCAGTTTCAGATTCTCAACTATTCTTCACAATAATCTTGAGGATAGATTTTATGATCCCATTTTATAGATGAGAAAAATCATGCCCTCAAATTAATTATGCAGTCGAGAAATAGTAAAGTCAGAATTTGAACCCAAGTTTGCCTTGTTCACATTACTTCTTGGTTTTAAAAAGTTAAATTTTCAGCTCGACGCCTGTAGCTCAGCAGCTAGGGCACCAGCCACATACACCAGAGCTAGTAGGCTTGAACTCAGCCCGGGCCTGCCAAACAACAATGACAACTACAACGAAAAAATAGCTGGACATTGTGGCAGGCACCTGTAGCCCTAGCTACTTGGGAGGCTGAGGCAAGAGAATTGCTTGAGCCCAAGAGTTTGAGGTTGCTGTAAGCTATGACGCTACAGCACTCTACTGAGGGAAACATAGTGAGGCTCTGTATCAAAAAAAAGAAACAAAATAAAATAAAATGTTTAATTTTCTATAAAAGAAATTGTATCCTGCATTATAATATAGAAATTCTCCTCTGAATAATATATCATTCAGAAGATGGTTATGTGCTTGTCCCAGAAACAGATCCATGAAGAGGACAAGCGATGCAGTTTTTCATTTTTCTATATTTGCAAGAATCCAGGTTAAGCAGGTGGGAAATAATTATCTAAATATGTCTAAGCATGGAGAGATTTATGTAAGCACAGGGAGGTGGCCAGTGAGGTGGTCCTGCCCTGGATCTCATGGAGGGATCATCCAGTCTGCTTCAGTACTAGAACTCTGGGACTGAGGGACACACAAATTAAAAAAGACAAGGTGAAGAAATGAGAGCCAGAGAAGGGGCAGTTAGTACTGCTCAGGGAAGTGATGATGAGGTTTGAACCAGGAAGGGGTAATAGGGAAGGAAAAGAGAGGATGGTTGATGTACCTTGGAGGCTTCGGAGAAGGACCTGTTACAGGATTCCCAGGATTCTGCCTTTTGTTTTGGGGTAGACGCAGCTACACTAACCAAAATAAAGATCAAAAGATATGATGGTGATGATGGTGATGATGATGATGAGAAGAAAGTAGACAATATTTACTGGCCAGTTTTTTGAATGGCATTAATTTATACACTCCACACATATTTATCCCTCACAACCCCATAAGATAGATACAATTCATTTGTCTTGTTTTATAAATAAGAAAACTGAACTCCATAGAATTAACTAAAGAAGACTTATAAAGGGCAGAGGATGTCTTACTTTTAACACATAGCAGAAGGATCAAAGAAGGCTGGGCCTTAATAGGGATTCTTGAGAATTCACAAAAGTAGAATAGGAAAAACCAAGATCTAGACTATTAGGTCATCTCACCTTCGTCAAAATAAACGGTATTTTATTCATGAATCTAAACAATTGTTTTTCTTGTCTGTGTCCTTCAGAAAGCACTTATAAAATTTCGGTATCTCATTTATAAGTAAGAATGCCATTTTAATATAAAAATTGCCATGAAGACAAACCAGATGCCATGTGATTTTTAAAAACTGAGATTATTTTTCAAAATATATCATAATTACAGAAAAATACTTTCTTACAACATGTAAATGAACTATCTTTTTAAAGTGACTTGGGTAGTCTTAACAGTATGGAAATAATATTTCATACTGGTTCCTTTTATAAGAAATATAAATATTCAGCAGGAGAAGCAGAATATATTAATACCAGAGGATGGCTGTTTAAAATGATCAGCTGTGGATGATTATAAACAAAAACCAACATCTCAATCAACTGTTCAGAGGAATAATTGAATATTATAACAGCTATGTAGTATGGAAAACTGAGATCAGAAACCATCGTCAGACTTGATATAGCAGTTCCCACGTTAGCTTCCAAATAAAATTATTAGAGGTACATTCGATATATCACAAAAACTTGTAAAATATCTTCTTTTCTGGCTTTTTAATTCTTCCCCTTTATAGGCACTCACAAAGAGATAGAATCTCCTTATTGAAGTTGGCTGTTTTTCTAAAGAAAATAGATAAAGAGTATATAATGTTTACATTACCAAGAATTTCAAGCAGGACAGTATGTTAAGCCGTTCGTTTTAGTAGACCCTGAAGTGTCCTAGCACTTTAGTGTTTGTTCAAAATTCACTCAGGAAGCCACAGATTCTTTTGCGCTCCGCTTACAAACAAGCTCCTTGAGTTTATTTGATCAAAACTGACCTCAATAACATGGTGAGAAAAAGCTAATTCATAGCATTTCTCTTTGAATTTTTGTTCTCACGAGTGTGATAATTGAATGACCAGTAACATCTGTGGACTATAATCCACTCGCCAAGCCAAGTCATTTCCACCCATTATCTCTTATCTAATTCAATCTTCACAAAAATCCATGAGGCAGGAGCTGATATTATTTCCATTTTATAAATCTGGAAGCCAAGTCTTTGTGATGTTAAAACATTTCCCTGCTATTCTGGCCATTGAAATGCAGCTCTAGCGCTCAAATGTGGGCTTAACTCCACAGCCTGATGGTAGAGGACTGGTTCAAGTAAAGGAAAACATGTTCATTTTCCCAGACATATTTTAAATGGTATTGTCTCTTGTTAGAGGAATCTAATATGTGTACAAAGAGGTACATTATCTGATTGTTTATATGCTGCAAAAATACTGGCTTGCGTGAGTTTTTTTTAAGTCATAACTTATTTTCCACTCTAAACATTTATACAGATATATTACTTGACATTCAATATACTTTGCTCTGCAGGTGCTCAAAATTCATTTAAATTTAAAAGTAAAGTATCCACTTTCTAACCAGGAAAATATGAAGCATATCTTACTGATTAGAAAGGAAAAAAAACGAATGTCCTTTTCTCTTTCATTTTTCCTTTGCAGGAAAGGAGTCCTCAAACCTTAGCTACCCCCTTAGCATGAGCATGGCCCCCTTAATGAGGTAGCCATTTACATGAATTAGGCCAAAAAGTCAAATGAATGGAGCCAAAAGTGAAACTCCAGAAAAATGGCCAAGCCCGAGGTCTGGACATCAAACCGCAGAACAATGGTGAAAGCCCCATGTTTCTGGAATACTGCAGAGCAATTACTCCTGGACCTCCGCCCTGGCTAGCAGCCCTTCTGCAGGAGGCAGTCTCTCTCATGGCTGCCCCCCACCACACATATTCCTGCTATATACATAAGCTTGACAAAGAGGGCTGGAACTGGAAGGGGTGCCCGGACTCCGTCACACCCACTTTCTGTTCCTTTCCTTAATAAACTCCTCTTTGGTCCCCAGACTGCCCTCTTCTCCTTTCTACAGACTATCATCCCATTTCTGTCCAGTAGCCAATACTTCTCTTTTATTTTCTTTAGTCTGACTTAGATGTTTGCAAAAATTCACTTGACTATATTCACAATGGACTGAAGATGCATCTTGGAAAGGTTATACAGGTGCACACAGCACCTGATTTCTTGTCCAGTCCATCTCTTACTTTGTAGTTTGTGGGAGGTCAGAGGATACAGACAGGGCAGTATTTGCAAAGCCGGGGAATAGCACGAGGCATTTCCTCCTTCTTGGAGTGAAACTACTGGGCACCTTCTGTTTCCTGACAGAATGATTCTTCTTCTCACCTACACAGCAAACAGAATTGGAGTCACTACTCTCTCCAACCTAGGTTCAACTTTTCTAACGGTCACATAATGAATCGGGAAAGGAGTGGTGATTGATGCCCGGATCCCAGATCCTTTTCCTAGCCAAGCTCTGCCTCTTGATTGGTGTTCTTTCCCTCACCTATTTCATGAGTGAATGTTATTTCCCAATTCACCCAATACATGCAGTGATTCCTGGCTTACACCATAAGTGACTATTATAAAGATACCTTTCACAAAATTAAATGAGCCATTTGTCATCTTGATTTTTTTCCTAATGTAACCCCCTTGTCATTTAGATTTGGCATTTCAGAGACTTGAACTTGGATGCACTATACTATTTTTCAAAGTTGCCTGGAGACATGTGCTGAGCCGTGCTTTCCCCTGTGATTCAAGGAAGAACATTATTCTTCTTTCTTTATTGCTCCAGTCTTCCACTCTACACTTCCACGAATCACTATAATTTGTACCACAGAGTACACTATCTACACAAGGTATGCCGTAGCAACTTTTGAAATGGCTTATAATATTATAAATCATCATGCTATTTTGGCATAAAATGCTACTTAGGTAAATATCCATTTGTTGTGCATTTTTTCTCCAGAGAACTATCAGTCACATTTTATCATTCAGAAGAAAAGCATATTGCTGGATATATTTTTCCAGGGTTTTCTTTGTTGTTGTTGCCGCTGTGATTGTTGCTGCTGTTGTTTAGAACTGCCAATAGAAAACAAGCCAAAGGCTGGACAATACTCTAAAGAGCTTTATTTCTAGCTGAGTTTTGAGAACCTCGACCAGAGCCACACCCACTTAGAAGCCTGGGGGAGGTCGTCGACTCGCTGTGGTGGGGTTACAATTCGGTTTCATACATTTCATAGAGACATTGTACACAAAGTCACAGATCAACACATGGAAGTTACACATTGGTTTGGCCCCAAAGGTGGGATGTCTCAAAGGTGTGGGACCTCATAGGTTGTAAATGAGTGACTAGATACTTTGAGATTTGTCACTGGTTAAAGGAGAAGCTTCATCTAAAGGCTCAGAATGTTTTAAGATAAAGAAGTGTGTTCATCAGAGGCAAGCCACCAGCCCTACACCAAGACTCAGTAATCTGTGAAGTAAACTGAGGACTTGCAGGTATGGTTAAGGCTTTGTCTGGCTTAGCCTTAGGCCTGTCAATGAATTACAAAGGACATCTCCAAGAAGGGAGGGCGGGAGTCAGATGAGGCATGTCTTACCTCCCTTCTCGTGGCCAGCAACTCAGCTATAGAGTATTTCTGATGTCCTGTTGGTCAAGACAGGGGCCATTCGGTCATCTAAAAAGGGCTTAGTATTTTATTTTACTTCACAAACCTCTAGTTCATTACTTATTAGACACAGTGTCTTTGAACAAAAAACATTAGTAAACCATAGATCACATGCTGTTGGCAAAAGGTAGCTGATACTCATTGAATATTTTTAGTAATCATTACACTGTTACCTATCTGCAACAAACAGATATGTATTACAACTTGCCATTACAGGCAATGGCAAGTTCTTAGTTGAAGCAAATCTCTGACTTTACTAGGTCAACTTCAAGAGAGAATCCAGATAAATCTTACTGAAACACAGTTTTGGGTCACATCAGTTCTGAGATTTTATCTTCAGTCTGTAATATAGCAAATTGTCCTCCAAAACTGTCCATGATTCTTAAAAAAAAAAAAAAAATCCCAGCTGTTTTTCAGATCCTTGCACTGCTGCTTTCCCTATCAACTGCACCGGTCAAGATTTGATCAGAAAAGCAAAACTACTAGGAGATAACACGGAATAGGGGATTTATGATAGAGATTTGTGCTTCCCCGGTGATACAATCCAAACCTACCTCAACAACTCGCTGTTCATCTTTTAATTTATCCAATTTCGATTTCTCCTCTGAACAAACTCTCTAAACACATTAAAGGAAACTACCAAATCACTATCCAAGATTCATTCAGGAAAACAGAGTAACAATACCATTCAAAACAGTATCTGGATATCAAATCTATAATTCTTCCCAGTTCTTAGTAAAATGGTCATAAAAATTACTTTAAAAGACAAAATGTATAACATCAAAAATTAAGGGTGATAGATAATATAATGTCAAAACCTGAGAGAACTCTGGGAAAATTTTAAAGCATGTGGAAGAGGATTGATAGGAATTCCATTGTGTCCTAAAACCAAGTATATCAGAAAATAACCTATTTTTGTAAATAATGTCTTTAGGAAGATAATCAGGTTAAAAAGAGGTCATTAATCCGATATGACTGGTGCCCTCACGGAAAGGATAAATGTATACATAGAAACAAATAGGAACAGAGGGAAAACCATGTAAAGACACACAGGGAGAAGACGGCCAAGTGATGCACCCACAGGCCAAGGTGCACCAAGATTTGCTAGCAAACACCAGAAGCTGAAAGAATCAAGGAAGGACTTATCTGGGGTCATCAGGGAGATCACAACCCTGCCAATACCTTGACTTTACACTTCTGGCCTCCAGAACTATGAAGCAATAAATGTCTATTGTTTTAAGTCACCTGGTTTTTAGTACATTAGCACAGCAACCCTAGGAAAGTAATTTCAAAGCATATGACTTGCTCTTCATTCTTAGCCTAACTCCTAAGAGGATCATACCTCGTGCTCCAGCTCTACACCCTATGCCAATGTGGTTTGCAAACTCCGGTAGAAGTCTTTATGAGGCACCCATCCCCATCTTGCAAATTCCTTCAGCTTTGCCAAATATTCATGTACAATAAAAACCCTTTGTCAGTTCCACACATTTTTTGGTTCTCTCTTTCTCTCACTCATTTCTCTTCCCTCAGTTTGGCCCACTTCACAAGTAGCTCAATTCTGGAGTCTCTCTCCAGCCTGTCCTTATTCTCCCTCTTGAGGACATACCACCTTGTGCACCCACTGATTCTGTGCACCACAGACCCAAGAGGCTACTCCTGTTCTTACTACCTCTTACCTGAACCAGAAAGCTGTATCCTAAGGCAGACATCCCCCCATTTTGGCATCAGAGACTAGGGTTTCATGGAGGATAATTTTTCCATGGTCAAGGCCGGATAGGGACCAGGTGGATCTGACAAGAGGCGGAGCTCAGGCAGTGAGGCTAGCAATGGGGTGTGGCTATAAATACAGATGAAGCATCACCTGATAGCCCCCGACTCACATCCTGCTGTGCAGCCCAGGTCCTAACTGGCCTGAGGTTCAGAGGCTGGGGACTGCAGTCATAAGGAGATAGACCACAGAACAAACTTTTTCTAGATAATCGAATTTGCACTTTGAAGTGCCAAAAAGTTTTAAAAAGTCATCACATTTGAAGCAGAAAGTCTTCTAAAATATTGAGAGAAGTTGCTGAATAGACTTTTTTTGGTTTGTTGATTCAGGATTATCTTCGAGAATAGCAGTTATGATACTACAATATTACCATAGTGGCTTGGGACACTATTAAGGTATCTAATGCTGTCAGAACCTATTAAATGAACTCATGGTTTTACTTGACACCATCCTTTCTGATTTTAGTACTTTGTAAAAGTCTTTGGCCTGTGTCTGGCATTTGTTAATGTGGCAACTCTTTCATTCTCGTTTCTTCTAATCAGTATGGTCCAAGGATAGCAGTTAAACTACCACATCAGCATTATATTTGTGAGCACGCAGATGCTGCCAGACTCCCCCTTAAGGGAGGAATAGTTGCTCCAGCCAAAGGTTCAGTGTCAGTCAAGGAGTCCTGCTCTCCCAGGGTGCACCGTTCTCAGGGGAGCTAATATCATATGGTGTGATACAATGTCCTCATTCCTGATGACTCATTGGTTATCTAAGAAAAGAATTTACCTTGGTTTCCCCAAATCTCTCCAGAACCCTGTATTTCATTGTATTTGGTGAAATCCATCTTTTCAAAGCATTATTATTCTTGCTTCTTCTAAACCTACCACCTTGTTTTTCAATAACAAGTTAGGATTTTTTTTTTTTAATTCTTAAAGCACTATCATGAATTTTATTTTCTAAGTTTTTAATTATTAACAATTTATTTGTAACTTGACACTTTTATTAAAACGTGGGCTGTCTCCTCGTTAAATAAGAATTAATGTCAGTTTTGACTTAATGGGCAATTTAATTAAAAGTATTTTCAAGTATTTTAATCACAATTTGCCTCTTGTATCATGTACTTTTTAGTAAATTCAACTGGTTTAAATCATTTTATTTTATGTTTTTTTTTAACTAGAAACTAGGGTTATGAGATTTATCTTCAAACTTGAGGGAAGTTCCCCTTAGAAAATTAAAAATGTCTACTGATAAGTTACTCTCTTCGATCTAGCTATGTTGTGACTTCACAATGGGATGAGGGGAGGAACTTGGTTGCCATATGCTATGTCCTGTTGCAATGCAGATGCATTAAAATAAACTTGCAATAATATTTTTCTTAAACTGTCACTGCTCAAAAGAAAAAGAGATCACTTTTAAAAAAAATTTTACATAACAGCTGCATATAAATCAGGTCTTAAAATTTCTTGAGCATGATGGTGGTGATGCTGATGGTCATAAACATTTTGAGAGAGCTACATAACAAGAAGAAAATGAGTCAGCTTGAATTAGCACTGGACATAGCTAAGAACATATTATAAGTATGTGAAATTTTTAAAACCTTAAACAGATTCTCAATTTTACACTCGCTTATATCATATTAAGTTATGCTTATTGAACTGAAATCAAGTCGAAGCCATGTTTGGAGCCCCATATTTAGAATGCTGTATATATTTTTAAGTTTTTAAAGCAAGTGTCTGGGGAAAATATCATAAAAATTCTTTCAAAAAATACTTCAATGCTTTTTTGACTAAACATTGAAAAAGACTGTCAAGCTGAACAGTTGACTGATGATGACCCTAGTTGAGATGTCTGTTCATAGCTATATTTTCAAAAGCATCAAAGTCATTCTGCAGTCTCCTGGTAAATTGTCAAATCTGTCTGGAAATGCTTTTAGGTTTCAACTGTCTGTCTATTCAGGAAAAGTTAAAAAACAAAAACTACCAATACATTTAAACCATTGAATTTCAGTTCTTATCAAAGAGAAGTCATTGCATATTTTTTTCTTTCCTAAGAGCATTTACTCTTTTAATGAATTGCCTGGATCACACTTACTACAATAACAGAAAATTCAGAATGAACTGAAAACCTCAGGCCTCTGAAGCAACTAAGAATCCAAGCAAATACACAACAGAAGACATGATCGCATAAGACAATAGTTGTAGAATTCCTATTTATGGACCAACTGAGTTAAGAGGCATGGCAGTGCTCTCCAGCACTAGATCATTTTAGTAATAAAGAGGGTCCTAAGAAATACCTAATTTTGAATTGGAATTGGAATAAGATAGAGGGTAAAAAAAAAAGCAATGTAAACCTGATAGGTTATTTTTCTCTTTTTCAGTACAATCCAGGGAGCATTGTAGCGTGAGAGTCCCAAAGTGAGGAGGGAAATAGTCATAAGAAGTCCTTTCTATTGGGTGAGGTAGAGGAAATGGAAACTTGCAAGTTAGGCAAGTTGGAAAGAAACAGGCACCCAAACAAGAGTGCACATCAAGGATTCAAAGCAAGTTCAAAGAATGATTAACCAACACAAGGAATCACCAGCAAGAATGGAACCTAAAACTTCTAAGAAAACTTGCAACCAAGTTCACACTAATCTTTGCATAGTACTTACATACGAACTCGACTGAGACACTCTCATGTATGGGTGTGATTTCTGATCCATTGTGCAATGGAATGTTGAAAGGTATCTTGTTTTAGGATACCATCTCTGACCACTGTTGGAATAAATGAAAAGATTGTAATACATGATAGCCCTGATTACTTATGGGTATCAGTAAGACCCATCACTTTAAATACATGGACCCTCTTTCTTTGTGTCTTTGACAGATTTTTCAGTGTATGATTCTAATCCTGGAAAAATAGCAGCTTACCTGCAATTCTACACAATTTCACATACAAGTAGATGTCTGAACTAAATTTGTTGAGGTGAAAACCCATTATCTGGGGAAGAATATTCTTAGCAAAAATTTGATAAAGGAAGTAATTTCTTATCCCAATTATGATAAGAATTTTTCATAGGTGAATATAAATTTAAAGAAAATAAGCATCTGCCCTTCCCAGCGCCACCTGCCAACTACCATTCCCGGTGCTAGGCCCTCCCCCTTTTCCCATGTCCATCACTGCATGCGGAAGCACTGCCATCATGTCTGACAAATTGCCCTACAAAGTCACTGACATCAGCCTGGCGGACTTGGGACGCAAGGCCATGGACCTTGCGGAGAACGAGATGCCGGGCCTGATGTGCATGAGGAAGATGTACTCTGCCTCCAAGCCCCTGAAGGGTGCCTGCATCACCGGCTGCCTGCACATGACTATGGAGATGGCCATCCTCATCGAGACCCTCATCGTCCTGGGTGCTGAGGTGCAGTGGTCTAGCTGCAACATCTTCTCTACCCAGGACCATGCAGCAGCTGCCATTGCCAAGGCAGGCATTCCAGTGTATGCCTGGAAGGGTGAGACAGACGAAGAGTACCTGTGGTGCATTGAGCAGACGTTGTACTTCAAGGACAGGCCTCTCAACATGGTTTTGGACGATGGTGGTGACCTTACCAACCTTATCCACACCAAGTACCCACAGCTCCTGTCGGGCATCTGAGGCATCTCTGAGGAGACCACAACTAGGGTCCACAACCTATACAAGATGATGGCCAATGGGATCCTGAAAGTGCCCACCATAAATGTCAATGACTCTGTCACCAAGAGCAAGTTTGACAACCTCTATGGCTGCTGGGAGTCCCTCATTGATGGCATCAAACGGGCCACAGATGTGATGATTGCAGGCAAGGTGGCAGTAGTAGCAGGCTATGGTGATGTAGGCAAAGGCTGTGCCCAGGCTCTGAGGATTTTCGGGGCCCACGTCATTATCACCGAAATTGATCCCATCATCGCGCTACAGGCTGCCATGGAGGGCTATGAAGTGACAACCATGGATGAGGCCTGTCAAGAGGGCAACATCTTTGTCACCACCACAGGCTGTATTGACATAATTCTTGGTCGGCACTTTGAACAGATGAAGGATGATGCTGTTGTGTATAACATTGGACACTTTGATGTGGAGATAGATGTCAAGTGGCTTAATGAGAATGCTGTGAAGAAGGTGAACATTAAGCCCCAGGTGGGTCGATACTTGCTGAAGAATGGGCGCCGCATCATCCTGCTGGCCGAGGGCCGGCTGGTCAACCTAGGTTGTGCCATGGGCCACCACAGCTTCGTGATGAGCAATTCCTTCACCAACCAGGTTCGGGCACAGATTGAACTTTGGACTCACCCAGACAAGTACTCCGTTGGGGTTCACTTCTTGCCTAAAAAGCTGGATGAGGCAGTGGCTGAAGCCCACCTGGGTAAGCTGAACATGAAGCTGACCAAGCTGACTGAGAAGCAGGCCAAGTACCTGGGTATGCCCCGTGATGGCCCCTTCAAGCCTGATCACTACCGCTACTGAGAGACAGGCCTGCTCTGCACCTTTCAGCTGCTGTCCTTGCTCAGGCCCCACT
>CAUYQV010064183.1:0-24961 GCA_963574575.1 Galagoides demidoff
GGCGCCTGTGGTTCCAGCTGCTTGGGAGGCTGAGGCAGGACACTCGCTTGAGCCCAGGAGTTGGAGGTTGCTATGAGCTGTGATGCCATGGCACTCTACCCAGGGGGATAGCTTGAGGCTCTGTCTCAAAAAAAAAAAAAAGAAAAGAAAATTAACTGGACCAAAAGAAAAGTGAACTGGACAAAATATCTCCCAGAGCCAATGACCAAACAACAATTTTCTAAATGACCCATTCATACAATTGAACAAATTTACTGATTTGCCCAAAACATATATCCTGTAACTATGTGGATCATGGGGAGACCCTTGGAGGACTCAGGATTCCAGGGTTCCAGGGATTCCAAACCCTCCTATGTTCTCAGCTCCCACCCTCATTTTACTTTTCTTTCTTTCTTTCTTTCTTTTTTTTTTGCTGTGAGCTGTCACCCTAGGTAGAGTGCCATGGCATCACAGCTCACAGCAACCTCCAACTCTTGGGCTTAAGCAATTCTCTTACCTTAGCCTTCTAAGGAACTGAGACTACAGGCACCCACCACAACACTTGGCTATTTTTTTGTTGTAGTTGTCATTGTTTAGCAGGCCTGGGATGGGTTTGAACCTGCCAGCTCCAATGTATGTGGCTGGCACCCTAGCGGCTGAGCTATAGGTGCCAAGCCTCTCCCCACAACTCTCCCTTTTTTTTTCCAACTCCCCATTTTTCAATCTCCCTCTTTCAAGTGTCACCACCGAAGGTTATATTCCTATTTGCTCAAATTGATAATAAAGATAAATAAAAACAGGTCTAGGCTTGGCGCCTGTGGCTCAAGCAGCTAAGGCGCCAGCCACATACACCTAAGGTGGTGGGTTCGAATCCCTAGCCTGGGCCCACCAAACAACAATGATGGCTGCAACCAAAAAATGGCCAGGCATTGTGGCAGGTGCCTGTAGTCCCAGCTACTTGGGAGGCTGAGACAGGAGACTCGCTTGAGCCCAGGAGTTGGAGGTTGCTGTGAGCTGTGATGCCATAGCACTCTACCCAGGGGGATAGCTTGAGGCTCTGTCTCAAAAAAAAAACAAAAAAAAAACCGAACAACAGGTCTAGTTAAAGTACATATAAATCTTCAAAATGCTCAAACCATCTTTTGTTACATGAATTGCTATAAATTTTTGGTTAATTGGTACATTTGCTAGATTCTGTGAATTAGTCATTTTGAAAAATAAAATAGTGTTCTTAAAATACTGAAATGAAGGTATATCAGAAAATAACTCAATAACTTTAAAGAGAAATCAAATAAACTAAAATTGTCATGTATAAAGAGCTAAATTTTTATTGTACAGCAAAGAAGAATATGTTTACTGTCTATATGGAAAAAAGAAATCCATAAGAATAAACTCCCCCTTGCTCAGCACCCATAGCACTGTGGTTACAGCACTAGCCACATGTACCGAGACTGGTGGGTTTGAACCCGGCCTGGGTCAGCTAAACAACAATGACAACTGTTAGGCTGCACCCCTAGCTCAGCAGCTAGGGCACTGGCCACAGATAGGCTGGTGGTTTTTAATCCAGCCCCCGCCCTGCTAAACAACAATAACTTCGACAACAACAGAAAAAGATAGCCAGGCATTGTGGTGAGTGCCTGTAGTCCCAGCTACTTGGGAGGCTGAGGCAAGAGTTGGAGGTTGTGAGCTGTGATGCCAGAGCTCTCTACTGAGGGCGACTTAGTGAGACTCTGTCTCAAAAAATAATAATAATAATAAATTCCCCAAACTCAGAGTTCAACCTCTTTATACATACCTGTGAAGTGTTGCTATCAAAAACATGTTCATAAGAATACATAAGAATGAAGGAAACAAACTTTTAGTAACTTTGGTAAATTAAGATATTTAATCCTCAGCCATTAGACTGCTCCTGCAAGAGGGCAGGGCTTAGGCAGATTATGCAGATTCCACCACTTTCTCTGGTCCTTAGGATCACATCCTGATCACCGAGATCTCTCCTTGCTCCCTGGGATCTCCCCTTCTCCCAGGGATCTCTTTCTGACTCCTGGGATCCTTCTCTGTTTTCTGGGATCTCTCCCTGCTCCTGGGAGCAGATGTTCCTGGCTCCCAAAGCCCTCAGGCATGGTTATGACTTTATCTGAATTGCTCAGCAGGTGACCTTATTTGCGACTAGTCATTGGCTAATCTGAGCGGCAGTCTCTGAGCCTCTTTGACCCTTGCATGTCTAGTCTTCTGTGGCAGCCTGTGTCTTAGCTGTAGCAACATACATGGAAATACAGAGTTGCCACCAAGTTAAAAGTTCTGGGTTTTCTACTGACTCAGCCAAAATTGGAGCTGATTTTGAGAGGGGTCTTGTGTTCTCTGTGGTGGTCTCTTCTAGTAATTTCACTAAAGTGTCTTGTGAAATGACAACAGAGGGTTAATGGTTTTTCTTGTTTGTTTTTTGTTTATTTGTTTTAAGACAGAGTCACTCTGTCTCTCTGGGTAGAGTGCCAGGGCATCATAGCTCATACCAACCTCAAACTCTTCAGCTTAAGAGATCTTTTTGCCCCAGCCTCCTAAGTAGTTTGAACTACAGGCTCATGCCACAAGAAGGCTAGTTTTTCTGTTTTTAGTAGAGACAGGGTCTCACTCTTGCTCAGGGTGGTCTTGAATTTCTGATCTCAAGCAATACACCCATCTCTGCCTCCTAGAGTGCTAGGATTACATACAGGTGTGAGTCATCATGCCCAGGTAAGAGTTAAGTTTTAAAGTAATGATTTGCAAGGATGGGAGACAGGGAGAAATGTAATCTTTTTAAAACATACAAATATACCTGTCCTTTTTCTAACACGAATTTCAGAGAATAATGCACTACCAAATTTTCAACTAAAGTTGACACCAGAAAGCCGAGTGAGCACTTTTTAAGTGGCACTGATTCAAATTCATTGAGAACCCAAGGATTAGGACATTTATGTTTAAGCTGGCTCACATCATGGATGGATGCATGAATTTACCAATTCAAGGGTTTCTGGTAAGGAAGACAAAGTGAAAAAAAAAATTGTTTTAGTAGGGCCAGGGAGCCCCTAAAGAAAAAAGATTGACTCTGTCTCTACAAAAAAAGAAAGAAAAAAGAAAAACATGCTATTGGGTGGTGCCTGTGGCTCAAAGGAATAAGGCGCCAGACCCATATGCTGGAGGTGGCAGGTTCAAACCCAGTCCTGGCCAAAAACTGCAAAAAAAGAAAAGAAAAGAGATTGAGTTTCAAGTGTGGTTTGCTAACCTCATTCATGTCCACCAGGTTGTTTTTATGGGTGATTCTAACTTAAGGAGACTTTGGTTTCACATGAGCTGGCTTCAGGGCAAGTATTCCACAAAGGAGATGAGTCCATGGAACGAACGCTACAACTCACTGAAATGAAGTCTTCACTTTGTGCCCTGGTCACCATGTTTGTAAATCACAAGGTTCTCTGGTAGTCAGACCTAAAGTCTAACAGAAGCAAATAGGCCGGCACCTGATACATGACCCCAGTTTTCCCATCTGTCACGTTACTGCATAGGACTCCCCATGGAAAGGTATGAGAATGTGACAGCTTACCAGAGAGATGGAGTCAGAGTGAATGCCTGAAACAACGCAAAGTATACTCAACCATGACGCCTTCTGTCTTCCATGTACATTTTTTCTGATTATAAAAAGAAGTCCCTCCACTCGGTGCCTGTAGCTCAGTGGTTAGGGCTGGTAGGTTGGAACCCGACCCACGCCTGCCAAACAACAATGACAACTACAGGGTTCGAACCTGCCAGCCCTGCCAAACAACAATGACAACTACAGCAAAAAAATAGCTGGGTATTGTGGTGGGTGCCTGTAGTCCCAACTACTTGGGAGGCTGAGGCAAGAGAATCACTTAAGCTCAAGAGTTTGAGGTTGTTGTGAGCTGTGACGCCACAGCACTCTACCAAGAGCAACATAGTGAATCTCTGTCTGAAAAAAAAAAGTCCCTGCTTAGCAGAGAAAATCTAGATACCATGAAAAATCCTAACAACAAAAAAATTTTCTCCTTTAGGATCAGTGTTGTTGGCTCGGCGCCTGTGGCTCAATCAGCTAAGGCGCCAGCCACGTACACCTAAGGTTGCGGGTTCGAATTCCCAGCCGGAGCCCGCCAAACAACAATGATGGCTGCAACCAAAAAAATGGCCGGGTGTTGTGGCGGGCGCCTGTGGTCCCAGCTACTTGGGAGGTGGAGGCAGGAGACTCGCTTGAGTCCAGGAGTTGGAGGTTGCTATGAGCTGTGATGCCATGGCACTCTACCCAGGGGGATAGCTTGAGGCTCCGCTCAAAAAAAAAGAAGATCAGTGTTGTTGGCTTGGTGCCTGTAAGCTCGGCAGCTAGGGTGCCGGCCACATACACCAAGCCTGGGGGGTTTGAACCTGGCCCAGACCTGTCAAACAACAATGACAACTACAACAACAAAATAGCCAGGCATTGTGGTGGGCACCCACACAACTCTTGCCTAAGGCAAGAGAATTGCTTAAGCCCAAGAGTTTGAGATTGCCGTGAGCAGTGACGTCACAGCACTCTACCAAGGGTGACATAGTGAAAACTCTATCTCAAAAAAAAAAAAAATCAGTGTTCTGTGGCCTTGGATAATTACAGATGCCTCCTTCTTCCAGGAAAGATAGGACTTGATCCTGGTGAAATTTTAGAACACTGAGACACAGCTGGCCAGTGTTCTTACTAGTTACTCTAATTAGTTTCTCTAACTAGCTCATCTCTTACTAGCTTTTCTGAGGAACTGTTCTGCTTCTGGGAGTCGGAGGCTTCCAGGGGCCTGCCCCTGTCCTCCTAACATACCCCTTATGACTTACTCTACTGCAAAAGTCAATGAACATTTCCTGTTAGTCAAACAAGGAATAAGAAGGAATGTCTAGGCCTATGGCGTAGAGCATGGTAGCTCCTTATTCATGCTGAGAGATTTGTTAAAGTTCCCATTGCAGGTGCAGGTGTCCTCAAACTATGGCCCACAGGCCACATGCAGCCCGCCTAGGACATTTATCCGGCCCGCCAGGTGTTTTTACCACCGCTGCTTGTTCTGCTTAGCAGCCAACTTGTCCTAGGGGGCCCACAGTCCAGCCCTCCAACAGTCTGAGGGACAGTAAACTGGCCCCCTTTTAAAAAGTTTGAGGACCCTGGCTTCAGGGTGTAGGACGAAAGACGTGGTGGTCACATGAGCTGGAAGCTTTGGAGCCTATCCCAGCCCAGACCTGAGCTACAAGATATCATAACTTCCGCAAGAGAATGTCTTCCAGCTCCTCTCAGGGGAGTCTGGAGCAGAGTGGTGAGGTAGGCTAGGCCAGGGTGAAGGCTGAGGCTGAGTTGGAGAAGGCATAAGCTGTCCAGAAGAGGGCTGGTTCAGGCCCTCAAACATGGGGCAGATTGGGTACCAGTTCTCTGGGTAAGCCTTTACTCTAGACATAGAGTAAGTGCCTGGGAGTCCTCAGGCAATGCCCAGCCTGGGGGAGCACAAAAATATGTTCTCTCCCCAGATGGGACCCTGGAATCCTTGGGGAGCCTCTCCCCATTCCTTGGCTAGGACCAAGAACTGTAAAGCCCCAGAATCTCATGGTTGGCCTCCAGGGGTCCATGTGCTTCAAGAAGGAGTAGAACTGAACCTATCCAGAGTAAAACTTTCAGGAGAATGGAGTAAGGCAGGACATTCCATGTTAGGCATCACACATCCTTATACCTTTCCTGGGGAGTCTTATGTGGTGGCTCATACAGCCTGGCTTGTCCCTAGTGGAGGTCAGTCCATCTGCTCACAGATGCCCTAGGAGGGTGAAAACTGTCCCTACCAGAGGCTCTGCCTAGGCCTCTGCCAACCTGTATGTCTTTTGGGAGGTGAAGAGAGAAAGACTAACTCCCTGGGAGGAGAGGAGTAGAGATCAGAATATAATTTTCACTTACTCCATTTCCCCAGCCCCAACCCCCTCAGGGATGCCAGTTTGAACTCGGATCCAGGTAGCATCTGGCTGTTGTTTATTTCCTAAAAGCAATTCAGGAGATCTTTTTTTGAGACAGAGCCTCAAGCTGTCACCCTGGGTAGAGTGCCATGACATCACAGCTCACAGCAACTTCCAACTCCTGGGCTCAAGCGAGGCTCCTGCCTCAGCCTCCCAGGTAGCTGGGACCACAGGCATCTGCCACAACACCTGGCTATTTTTTGGTTACAGCCATCATTGTTGTTTGGCGGGCCTGGCTGGATTCAATCCGCCACCTAAGGTATCTGTGGCTGGCGCCTTAGCCCCTTGAACCACAGGCGCCGAGCCAGTTCAGGAGATTTTAAGACCACTTTCCTGGGCGGTGGGAAAGCCTACTCACTGTGGTTCAGTGAGTAGGGCGTCGACCCCATATACTGAGGGTGGTAGGTTCAAACCCAGTCCTGGCCAAACTGGAACGAAAAACTAGCCGGGCTATTTTTTTGTATGGGTGACAGCCGGACACCTGAAGTCCCAGTTACTTGGGAGGTTGAGGCAAGAGAATCACCTGAGCCCAAGAGCTGGAGGTTGCCGTGAGCTGTGATGTCACTGCACTCTACCAAGGGCAACAAAGTAAGACTCTATCTAAAAAAAAAAAAAAAAATTTTCCTATCCACTTACCAACAGTTGAGAACTACTGATCCTGTATCCAACAACAATTTCTCTTCCCAGGGTTTTCTTTCCTTCATGAAATAGAACTCCTGAGAAACTAAGAACACAAGAAAAGAGCTCTTGAGAACTGAGACTGCAGGTTGGAGTACGGAGACCCAGACTGATGGGTTATAGGAGTGGAGGACAGGTTAGAGCTGGGTCTGATAGGAACCATGTGTGTTGGTGTCAAACCCTGGCTATGAGTAGAAGACAAGCTGGATTATATCGATGTCCCTGCAGCTGATGAAGGGGGTTCTCTCTATTGGGCAAAGATCCCTGCCATGATGGTCATTTGTATGTCCAAGGGAAACCCCATTGAAATGAGTTTTGCCCCAGCGAACTTACCCATGGCAACAGTATTGGGTGGGACTTCTGAGACCCATCCTGTCACCAAAGCAAAAACTCCAACACTAGGCTATGCACAGTGGCTCATGCCTGTAATCCTAGCTTTTTGGGACGCCAAGGCGGGAGGGTCCCTTGAGGCCAGGAGTTCAAGAGTACCCTGGGCAACATAGCTAGTCTCCATCTTTAAAAAGAAACAACAAAATATGGGTCTCCATGTGGGTTCAGTGTTGAAACATGGGACTGCAGATCATGGTGGGAGCCGAGAATTGGAGTGGTGGCTGGAGCTGAGGCTCCCTAGCCCCAGAAGAACTACTAGCAATGTGCTCACTCCAATTCCAAGGTGGACCACACACTGAGCTAAGAACATACACAAAGTAGGATCCCAATGCTTTAGGCAGGAGTCTCTGAGAGAAGGGGAACTTGTGCCCCCCAAAAGAAGAGCTGTCCTACCAGGGTCACATCACCCCCTAGAAGTAGAGAAAGTCAGCTCTATGCAGCTAGAAGAGATGGACTGGTCTGAGCTATACCCAGAGTTCTTCACCCCACTCTCTTAAAATCAGAGCCACAATAACTCAAAGCGTAAGATAGAAAAGAGAGTTCAGGCCCAAGTGGAGTTTGCAGCCATAGGTTGTGGCTGTGGTGATCTGTTAGTGGAACTGTCACCACTGTTGCCAGACATGCTGATTCTGAGTCTGGAGATCCAGGTGAAAGTCTCAGACCATGTACAAGACTAGATTCAGGCCCTATGTGCAGCTCCCAGGGGAGGCTTTCAGAATATCACCTGTCAGGGGCGGCGCCTGTGGCTCAGAGGAGTAAGGCACCCCATATGCAGGAGGTGGCAGGTTCAAATTCAGCCCTGGCCAAAAAATGAAAAAAAAAAAAAAAAAGAATATCATCTGTCTTCATAGTAATGCCATGAATCACCTTCCTAACTTCTGCAAGGATAGCTGACAAAGATGTTCTTCCTTTTCCCTGACCCACATTTCAAGTGGACAAAGAGTAAATGGCAAATCATCAGGCCCACATTGCTGGCAGAAGATGCCCACATCCTGAGAGTTGGGGGACTGCTATATACCATAACTGATATGCTGGGAATTACACATATGGATGTGCATTTTGAAGGGCACACCCTATTTGAGTGGGTATTTCTAAAGGAAGTAAGTGAAGACCCCATTATGAGGTATCTAGTCACCTCAACCAATGAGGTAAAGGAAGTTCTACATAATGGAGGAAAGAATTTCCCAGCCATCTTCTAAAAAATACTGGATCTTATTCTCCAGCAGACAGTGATGCAGTCCCACCTTTTTTGATCACTGCTTATCCTACCTTAGACCCCATCTTCTAGGGACTGGAAAGATGAGGACCCCTGGACCTTCCCAGGTAAGACTGCTGGGGCTGAGAGGCAGTGATCTCTCAAAGAAGTTGGGGAGCTGTAGAGGCAAGAACAGTAGTGTTCACAAATACCCCCAAGCTCCTCTCACCTTCTTGTCCCTTTGCTGCCAACAGATACTAAAAGAAGGTGACTGAAGTGGGGCAGCGCCTGTGGGCTCAGTGGGTAGGGTGCTGGCCCCATATACCAAGGGTTCGAATCCAACCCCAGCCAAACTGCAACAAAAAAATAACTGGGCGTTATGATGGGCGCCTGTAGTCCCAGCTACTTGGGAGGCTGAGGCAAGAGAATCTCCTAAAGCCCAGGAGTTTGAGGTAGCTGGAGCTGTGAGCACTCTACCGAGGGCAATAAAGTGAGACTCTGTCTCAAAAATAAAAGGAGGTAACTGAAGGCCAAAGGATTTTGGACCAAACAGGATCTTTGGAGGAGTGTGGGGTCTTTGTAGGCTCTCTCCTCGGTGGGAGTGAGGAATGCAATACTCCACTATTCATCTAAACTGCCAGCTAGGCTCAAAAAATATATAAACTAGGGGCAGTGCCCATAATTCAGTGGGGAGGGTGCTAGCCACATGCACCGGGGCTGGTGGGTTCTACTCAGCCGGGGCCTGCTAAAACAAAAACAAATAGCCAGGCATTGTGGCAGGAGCCTGTAGTCCCAGCTATTTGGAAGGCTGAGGCAAGAGAATTGCTTGAGCCCAATAGTTGGAGGTTGCTATGAGCTGTGACTCCATGGCAGGGCAACAAAGTGAAACTCTGTCTCTCTCTCTCTGTCTCTCTCTCTCTCTCTATATATATATATATATATAGTATATATATACTAAAAATAAAAATAAGTTTGGACGCAGTGGTTCACACCTGTTATCCCAGCACTTGGGAGGCGGGTGGATTGCCTGAGCTCACAAGTTCCAAACCAGCATGAGCAAGAGTGAGACCTGGTCTCTAAAACACAGCCTGGCATTGTGATTGTGGTGGGCACCTATGGTCCCAGTTACTTGGGAGGCTGAGGCAAGAGGATGGCTTGAGCCTAAGAATTTGAAGTTACAGCAAGCTATGATGCCACTGCACTCTACCAAGTGTGACTCTGTCTCAAAAAATAAATCAATAAATAAATAAATAAAAATTAAAAGTTTTTTAAAAACCAACACTGAATCTTGGGTTTATCATGGTGACAACCCTGTGAAGGCAGCCTGGGGCTCCCTGTGTCCTGCACCTCCTCACAGCCTCTGTATGTGTGGTCCTGTAGTGTCCTTTAGCTCTTGTGTGTCTACCTCATTTGAGCTCCTCTGATGCTCGGGTTGCTTAAGGCCAGGAGTGAAGACTCCAGGGAGGCTGTGGGCAGGTATGGAGGGAAATAAGTTGCTCACAGGATGGCCTCCAGGGGCTCCTTCATGTGTCATTGGGAGTGTGGAGCCATGATTAGCCAGGGTTCGGCTACATAATGGGAAGAGCCCAGTGAAAATGAAAATGTGGAGTCTTGGCTCAGCGCCTGTGGCTCAAGCGGGAAGGCGCTAGCCACATACACCTGAGCTGGTGTGTTCAAATCCAGCCTGGCCCGCCACACAACAATGATGGCTGCAACCAAAAAATAGCTGGGCATTGTGGTGGGCACATGTAGTCCCAGATACTTGGGAGGTGGAGGCAGGAGACTCACTTGAGCGCAGGAGTTGGAAGTTGCTGTAAGCTGTGATGTTACAGCACTCTACCCAGGAGGACAGCTTGAGGCTCTGTCTCAAAAAAAAAAAAAAAAAGAAAAGAAAATGTGGAGTCTTTTGTTGAAAAATCATAAAGAACTTAAAGAACTCAAGAACAAAATATTAAACCAAGTACAGGGCCCTTCTGAGCACAGCCCTATATGACTACACAGATTAACATGTACATGGCCCTACCCCTGTCCCCAGAAAACAGTCATAGCAGGAGTGGCTTCAGAAATTCCTCAAATAAAGGAGATTTAAATCACCTGGGAAATACAACATGCACTTATGACTTTTATTTATCGGCTTGATAAAGTCTTCTTTAAAATATGAAGAGCTCTAAACCCACAAGCACGGGGCAACACTGACAATCACAACTCCTCATTGTCCAGAAGGGGTAACTGAGGCCCCCAAGGAGTGAGGAGAAAGGAGCTTAGTAGGGCCCCCAGGTGTGTGTGGCGGTGCAGGGGCTCCACCCCCAGGCCAGTGCTCACTCCACTTGCTACAGAATTTGGAGCACCCCTGCCACTGTCAGCTAGACCCTGTGTGGGCACCTCCAAAATGTGTCTAGATGCCTTCTGATTCTTAGGCCTTGTGCCATGTACTGTAGTCACACAAAGACAACTAAGAGGTGGTCTCTGCCCCAGGAAGCTCACTAATCACCAGGTAGGTGGACAAGGACATGATGTCTGTCCACAGGTATATGGGGGACTAGAGAAGGCAGCACTGCCTGGGCACTGCGGAGGAAACGGGCAAGCTGCTCTGAATGAGGGGCAGGATATTGTGTGGGTGAGAGCACAGCAGCCAGGGACAGTGTGAGCCAAGGCACAGGTCAGAGTCATGCAGGTGTCCATAAGCAGTCATGAATGTAGCACTCTATGGCCCAGGCACCTCTGCAGTTGGTATTACTATGACAACCCCCAAAGATGTGGGTGTTTGAAGGGAAGAGCCCTGGAGCAGCCCTGAGGGCTGTTTCCTTTGTTTGTTTTTCTTTCTTTCTTTCTTTCTTTTTTTTTTTTTTTATAGTTTTTGGCCAGGGCTGGGTTTGAACCCGCCACCTCCTGCATATGGGGCCAGCACCCTACTCCTTTGAACCACACGTGCCGCCCTGTTTGTTTTTCTTTTTTGAGACAGTCTTACTTTGTCACCATTGGTAGAGTGCTATAGTATCACAGCTCACAGCAACCTCAAACTCTTAGGCTTAATGATCCTCTTGCCTTAGCCTCCCAAGTAGCTAGAACTACAGTCTTCCACCGCAACACCCAGTTATTTTTTTGTTGCAGTTGTTGTTGTTGTTTAGCAGGCCCGGGCCGGGTTCGAACACACCTGCCCTGGTGTATGTGGCAGTGCCCTACCCATTGAGGGGTACCACCTTCTTTTTTTTTTTTTTTTTTTGACAGAGTCGCAGTTTGATTACCTGGATAGTGTTGTGGTGTCATAGCTCACAGCAACCTCAAACTCCTGGGCTCAAGTGATCCTCTTACCTCAGCCTCCCTGGTAGCTGGGACTAAAGGCATCCGCCACAACACCCAGTTATAGAAAGCAAGCAAGCATTTTTGCTGCCCTTCTCATGGTGTCCAAGTGCAAATCATCATTGACCCACACCTAATCTATCCTGACAGATCCTAACCAAGGCACCTCTGCTCAGGTTAGCCACTCAGAGATATAACTGGGAATTGTCCATCTGTTCTCAGTCCAGGTAACCAAGCTGCTGCAAGCACTCCTAGTCCACACTCCCGCCCTCTCCAGTTCCCCCACCCTCTTTCCCAGCCCGTTACCTGCCCTACAGGCTCTCCCAGCCCATTCCCATGCTCCCCAGAGTGGAAGCACGGGACAGTCCCAAGTTTCACAAACCACCCTCCCCCCCCCCACCCCCGCCGAGTTCTCAGTGGATGAACAATGGTGGAAACCCACCAAGGCTGTATTAATCACTGTCACATAACTATAACCATTGTGATTTAAGATGTATCCATTGTCAACCAAGCTGTAACCCTGCCCACAGCAACGTTTCTTGTACCCCCTGTTTGCTTAAACTAGGCAAAAAAATGATGAAAAAAATAGTATAAATACTGACAGTGGGCCCTGTACTTGGGGCCTCCTATCTCCCAGAGCAGTGGCCCCCTGCACAGATGCAAATAGATCACCAATTAATTGCATCTAACTGGGGTCTGAGTTATCTTTTCAGGTCACCTAGGTTATTACACAAGCCAGGCTCTAGTACAATTAGAAGAGCTGATGAAAATAGTTCATTAGGGTCTGCGCACAGTGGCTCACGCTTGTAATCCTAGCACTCTGGGAGGCCAAGACGGGTGGATTGCTTGAGCACACGAGTTCTAGACCAACCTAAGCAAAAGTGAAACCCCCATTCTCTACTAAAAATAGAAAAATTGAGGCAAGAGGATATCTTGAGCTTGAGTTTAAGGTTGCTGTGCACTGTGATGCCACAGCACTCCACCCAGGGTGACAGAATAAGGCTCTGTCTCTCAAAAAAAAGAAAAGAAAAACTAGCTGGGTTGGCTCAGCACCCGTAGCTCAATGGTTAGGGCAACAGCCACATGCACTGGAGCTGGTGAGTCAGAACCTGGCCCAGGCCTGCTAAACAAAAAAATAGCCCAGCGTTGTGGGTTGTGTTGGGCACCTATAGTGCCACTTACTTGGGAGGCTGAGGTAAGAGGATGGCTTGAGCTCAAGAGTTTGAAGTTGCTGTGAGCTATGATGTCACTGCACTCTACCAAGGGTGACAAAGTGAGACTCTGTCTCAAACAAAAAGAAATGAAAAGGATAACTTCTGACACTTATCATAAGCCCAGAAATTACACTCCTAGTTTACCCTCAAGAAATGAATGGTGGGGCAGTGCCTGTGGCTCAGTGAGTAGGGCACCAGCCCTATATGCCAAAGAGGGTGGGTTCGAACCCGGCCCCAGCCAAACTACAACAAAAAAATAGCCAGGCGTTGTGACAGGCACCTGTAGTCCCAGCTACTTGGGAGGCTAAGACAAGAGAATTACTTAAGCCCAAGAGCTGGAGGTTGCTGTGAGCTATTGATACAGGACGGGTGGTACCCCAGCCAGCTCAGCCAAGTTGGGCTGGAGGACCTGCCACCTCCGCCTTGGCAGTGTTGATGCAGCAAGGGGGGGAGGGAACCTCCCACCCCTACCAGAGGCTCCAATAGCCAAAGGGATCGGACAACTGCTGGGGAGACACTGGCACCTTGGTGTCTCCTTCCCTTTGCACTTATGACTGAATATGGAACCCCCATTTCCTATGCATAGGTCAATTTCATGTAAGTTTCCTAGGCCTCAATTCTGTGAATGGACTGTGTCATTAATACAGTCATTCACCTTGCCCCAACGGAAGGGACTGTGTCCATTCATTTCCTGGCCTCATTTGGAAGGAACCAATGCACCCCTAGACAGAGAGAGAAAACAGAGAGAGCTTTTCTCTCCCTATTGGGAAATTTAGTTTTTGCATTCTTTTCTGTAAGTAAATTGTCTTACCACTGATCTGTAGTCCACGGATTTATTCTTCAAATCACCAAGACCAAATCACTGATACTCCGGTATCAGATTTAGTGAGCAGCCAGGAAAGAAGACGAAATTCCGGTATCAAATTTGGTAACCCGTACAGGGATTGACGATCTGTGGTAAGCAATGGGACCACTTACTTCTATCCTGCTTTTCTCTATAGTGATAATATTAGAGACTAATGATTTTAATGCCCACCAGCCTATAAATATGCATAGTGTAGATGCTGACCTCCAGGTCACAGGCAAGAGGCTGTTGGGGAACAAACTTTTTAATTCCCCCTGACTTCAGAAAGGAGGCAAAGGGACTGTTGAAAGAATTTTGAACCTATTCTCTGTTTATTCCTTTTCCCTGGTCGAGAGCCAAGTAAGGAGGTAGCACCCAGGGGCCCTAGGGTTCCCAGCAATGGTTCTGACCCCAGGACTTGGGAGGGCCTTCGAAGACTTGTGCTCTCCCAGCTTTTACTATCTTTTCTTCTCTTCCATGGTCCCAAATGTTTCCTATTTCTCTCTGTAGACCTCTTCTAGTTCTCTCTCTCTCCTTGTAGTTTAACATGCTTTGTTTGAATGTTGGTAAAGGATTGCTTTATGTATTTAGTTGGGTTTGTTACTGGTTGATTTTGGTATTTTTCAGATGTGTTAAGTGTGCTTCAAATGTTGTAGGTGGGTTGAAAGTTATTACTTTTCACTGGCTTTTAAGGTGTCTGAGAAAAAGACTGACCCTGTTAAAGAGAAGTTAGCCTCAAACGAGGGGCAAATGACTCCCCTCCACAGTGTGTCTGGGCAACCAGAAGCCTCTGAAGGGGAGCCCGGGATGACTCCCCAAGGTGGGAATGGCCCTGAATTTTGGCTACCACTCAGTCTTTTGAAAATAAGGAAGAGCAACGAGCATGACCCTGGGTATTTGATTTCTTCTGGTGTGGGAAAATTTAAGAGAATTCTAGGTTTCTCTAGGACTTGGGATAAGTGCAACTAATTGTGATACAAAAAGTTTCAAAGGGTCTCTCAACTCAACCCTGATTTGTAACTAAATTTAGTTATTGTTGCCTTGCTAACCTTTGGGAAAGAAAGGGAAGTTAGAGAATGGAGCATTCAACACCAAAACCTGCTCATGCCAGAAAGCCTACTTTCCTTTTTGTTATGGGGAATTTAGAAAAAACTTGTGCAGATTCTATGGAGTTACATGTGCAGATATCACGCAGCCATTTTCTCCAGGATGGGGCTTATCTCCACTTGGATTGATACTCTGAGTCTAGTGGGGAAGAGACAGAAAGGAGCAGAATATATGCATCGTGTGGGACCAAGGCTCCCTGATACTTGATTTCTCAGAGCTGTGCTGCCGGCACAATATACGCACAGGAGACCCAGTGGGCACTAAGCACTACACTGGTAAGAGTGGCTAATTCCAGACAAGTGCAGGGGCTGAGGAGGCCACTCTCCTCAGGGATTCTTCCCCAAACATTGGAAGGACGCTTCCTTTTGTTTGGTCGGAAGGCTTCTTGGGTTGGTCAGAGGATGCTCTGGACCACTCAGGAATATGAGGTGGGATTGATTAAGACGCTGGATGTTTGTTCTTTCTCACAGATGGGTAACGTATTCTCTTGTCAAGAGAACACCCTGCTGGGCTGTATTCTGGAACACTGGGACATGTTTGATCCCCAGACACTGAAAAAAGAATGTATGGTTTTCTTCTGCACCCAGGCCTGGCGTCAGTTATCAACTCTCCACTGGTAAACAATGGACCCCATACTCTTAATTATGACACCATTTGTCAATTAGATACATTTTGTAAACAGGAAGAAAGGTGGTCTGAGGTGTCTTATGTGCAAGTGTTCTTTTCCCTCAGGGACAACCCCCACCTGTGTGAGACCTGTCAGATAGGTCTCTTGGCTATAGTAACTTCCCCAGATGCTCAGGGATTCTCGAGGGAGACAACGTCACCACCTAGTTCAAACCCACCATCTACTTCTCCCACACCCTCCTTCATGTGTTCAGAAAACCCCATGAGGGAGGCTGTCCTAAGAGTTTTTTCTGGTCTTACTGTGACCCCCAGATGGCAACCATATACTTCTTTGTGTCCCTTGGTTGAAACTGTGAGTGGTGAAATGGGAAGTGCACGAGTATACACTCCATTTTCTCTGGCAGATTTAAAGCAAATTAAAGTTGATTTAGGAAAATTTTCTGATGACCCCAATAAGTACATAGATGTTCTCCAAGGGTTAAGACAAAGCTTTGACCTCTCTTGGAGAGATATAATATTACTACTAGATCAAACTTTAACGTTTAATGAAAAGAATGAAGTCCTGGATGAAGCTAGGAAGTGGGGTGATTTATGGTACATGTCCAATACTGATGACAGTATGTCTCCTGGGGAAAGGGACAGATACCCCACAAGAAGACAGTCAGTTCCCTTTCAGGATCCTGAATGGGACCCTGAAAAGGAAGGTGACTGGTGGCATAAACATTTTCTAACATGTATCCTAGAAGGTTTACATTTATCCAAGAAAAACCCTGTGAATTATTCCAAGTTATCTACTATGTGTCACGAGCAAAATGAGAATCTCTGACAATGAGAAAATACACCCAATTGACACCCGACTCCGTAGAGGGTCAAATTATTTTAAAAGACAAATTTATCACTCAAGCAGCTCCAGACATTCAAAGAAAACTCCAGAAATTGGCTCTAGGCCCAGATCATAACCTGGAGAATCTTCTTAAAATGGCCACTATAGTCTTTCATAACCGAGATCAGGAGAAAGATGAGGAAAAAGAGAAGGGATCAAAAAAGAATGACAGCTCTAGTAATGACCCTCCGACAAACAAGCACCTTTCAGGGGCAGAGGGAAGCCAGAGGAGCTAAGAACAAGTGCTTCCAATGTGGTCAGACTGGCCACTTCAGAAGAGACTGCCCCCAGCAACACCACTGGCTGGGCAAACCACCTGGCTCCTGTCCAGAATGTAAGGGTGACCACTGGAGGGTGGCCTGTCCCCAGAGGCGAAGGCCTCCTGGGACAGTGATCTCATCCACGCCCAAACTGGACTGAGGGTTCCTGGGGCAGGTTCTCATGGCTCTAGCTTGTGTCATCACCCCTCAGGAACCCCGGGTTTGCCTCATAGTGGAGATCCAGGAGACAAAATTTCTTCTGGAAACTAGAGCAACCTTTTCTGTACTCCTCTCTAACCCTGATCTTTTATCCCTCCCCAAATCTGTTAACTCTACAGGGGGTTTCTGGAAAGCCAGTTACTAAATTTTTCTCTCAATCTTTAAGCTACAATTGGAGTAACTGACTGTTCTTTCATGCCTTCTTAATCATGCCTGAAAGTCCTGCTCCCCTTCTGGGGAGAGACATACTAACTAGAGCACGAACAACCATTTGTATAAATATGAGACAAGGACCTATTCTATTACTAGATCAAGAGACTATAAAATTAGTAAATCATATTACTTCAGCTGAATTTCAACAAATCCTTAAAAAGCTTCCCCGCTACATTTTCACATTCAACAGTAAAATAGCTTTTTTCTCCTGGAGATCTAGTCATGATCAAAACTCTTTCCTCTATTCACCTTCCCTAACCACAACTTGGGAAGGTCCCTTTTCTGTGATCTTGTCTTCTTCTACAGCTGTTAAAGTTATGGGAGTGGATTCCTGAATACATCATTCACAAGTAAAATCCTGGAACCCTCCACCTTCTACAGAAAAGAGCCAGCCACAGTCCACCTACATCTGTGAACCTAAGGAAGGTTTAAAGTTATTGTTTAGAAGACAGCAAGGAAAGTGTTAATATAGTTTTATTTTAACATCACTGACTTTGTTCCTCTAACCTGACACTGTAATTAACTCCCTCCTCTCACTGTTCTACCCTTGCCTTTTAATGTCCTAATCAGATTTGTGTCTTCCAGAAATATCATCAAGCCACACACAGTAAAGATGGTTCCCATCCAAGACCTGATTCTATTATGGACTCCTGGATCACTCTCCCTCCAGAGAAACCCTAACTGCCCCTTCTATCATTGCCTGATTCAGCAGGAAGCAGTTAGATCGAGTCTTTGCCCTTTTTCCCTAACAGCAGTTAGAGTTTCTACTTGGAGAGGGAGAAATGATACAGAACAGGTGGCGCCCCAGCCAGCTCAGCCAAGCAGGGCTGGAGGACCTGCTGCCTCTGCCTTGGCAGTGTTGGTGCAGCGACAGCCAGCAGAGGAGCCAGCAGGCTGGAGCCTAGGCAAGGGGAGGAGACTCCCACCCCCACCAAAGGCTCCAATAGCCAAAGGGACCGGACAACTGCTGGGGAGACACTGGCACCTTGGTGTCTCCTTCCCTTTGCACTTATGACTGAATATGGAAACCCCCATTTCCTATGCAAAGATCAATTTCATGTAAGTTTCCTAGGCCTCAATTCCATGAATGGACTGTGTCCATTCATTAATACATTCATTCACCTTGCCCAAACAGAAGGGACTGTGTCCATTCATTAATGCATTCATTCGTGTTGCCCCAGCAGAAGGGACTGTGTCCATTTATTTCCTGGCCTCATATAGAAGGAACCAATGCACCTACCTACATATATCCCTAGATGGAGACAGACAGAGAAAGAAAACAGAGAGCTTTTCTCTTCTAATTTGGGTTTCCTCTCCCTACTGGGAACTTCAGTGTTTTTGCAATCTTTTCTATAAATTCTGTCTTACCACTGATCTGTGGTCTGCGGATTTATTCTTCAAATCAAACCGAGACCAAGAACCTAAAACTCCGGTATCAGATTTGGTGAGCCAGCCAGGAAAGAAGACGAAATTCCAGTATCACTGTGATGCCACGGCACTCTACCAAGGTCAGCAAAGTGAGACTCTGTCTCTAAAAAAAAAAGAAAAAGAAATGAATGATGGCTAAATGCCTACAATCCTAGCATTTTGGGAGGCCTTCTATTTTTCTACTAAAAAAAGAAGAAAAACTAGCCACCTGTAGTCCCAGCTACTAGGGAGGCTAAGGCAAGAGGACCTCTCAAACCCAAGAGTTTGAGGTTACTATCAGTTATGATGCCAGGGCACTCTTCTGAGTGTGACAGAGTGACTCTGTCTCAAAAGAAAAAAAAAATGAAAGCATACTATCATGTTGGAGATCAAGGAAAAACAAAATTAAAATAAAATGAAAGCATACCTCTACACAAAAACTTTTACAAGAATGTACATAGCAACTTTACCCATAACAATCAAAAACCAGGAACAACCAAAATGTCCACCAATAGGTCCTTCAAACTGTAGCACCTCTACACAACAGAACACTGCTGCCTAGGAAAGAGCAGTGAACCACACATGCACACAGGAACAGGCATTGCTCGGAGATAGAAAGCAACAGGTCCTGAAAACCATGACCCTAGGCCACCCATCCCATACACCCTTTCACCTCATAAACATTACACTAAGTTAAAGCAACTAAACGCAAAGGTCACACACTATATGACCCTGTTTCTAAGAAACATGTAGTGATAGAAATAGATCAGTGGGCTACCAGGGCTGAGTTAGGTGGAGACTGACTACAAAGGGAAGAGAAGGGCTCAGTGCCTGTAGCTCAGTTGACACCATGGCACTCTACCAGGGGTGACAAAGTGAGATTCTGTCTCAAAATGAAAGAAGAAAGAAATGAAAGAAAAGACAGAAAGAAAGAAAGAAAGAAAGAGAAACTAGCCAGGCACTGTGGCAGGTATCTACAGTCTCAGCCACTTGGGAAGCTGAGGCAGGTGAATTGCTTGAATCCAGGAGTTTGAGGTTGCTGTGAGGTATGACACCAGGGCACTCTTTTTTAGGGTCACAAAATGACTCTGTCAAAAAAAAAAAAAATAGGCTCAGCGCCTGTGGCTCAAGCAGCTAAGGTGCCAGCCACATACACCTAAAGTGGTGGGTTCGAATCCAGCCTGGGCCCACCAAACAACAATGACAGCTGCAACCAAAAAATAGCCGGGCATTGTGGCAGGCGCCTGTGGTCCCAGCTACTTGGGAGGCAGAGGCAGAAGACTCGCTTGAGCCCAGGAGTTAGAAGTTGCTGCGAGCTGTGATGCTATGGCACTCTATCCAGGGGGACAGCTTGAGGCTCTGTCTCAAAAAAAAAAAAAAAAAAAATATATATATATGTATATATATACACACACACAGATATGTGTATATACATATATACACACATATATATCTAGAGGGATAAAACAGACCAAGAGTGGACAAGAGGATGCCACATAAGAAAAAGGGACAGCTAGCCTGAGCACCTGTAGCTCAGTGGCTAGGGTGCTAGCCACATACATCAGGGCTGGTGCATTCAAACCCAGCCTGGGCCTGCCAAACAACAATAACAACTGCAACAAAAAAATAGCCAGGCGTTGTGGCAGGAGCCTGTAGTCTCAGTTACCTGGGAGACTGAGGCAAGAGGATCACCTAAGCCCAAGAGTTTGAGGTTGCTGTGAGCTGTGACACCACAGCACTCTAACCAGGGCGACACAGTAAGACTCTGTCTCAAAAAAAAAAAAAACGAAAGAAAGAAACAAGGGCCAGCTGAAAAAAAAAAAAAATGAAAAAAAATGCAGGGCAGCTCTGCGCCTGTGGCTCAAACGGCTAAGGCCCCAGCCACGTACACCTAAGGTAGCGGGTTCGAGTCCCCAGCCCACCCCGCCAAACAACAATGATGGCTGCAACCAAAAAATGGCCGGGCGATGTGGCAGGCGCCTGTGGTCCCAGCTACTTGGGACGAGGAGGCAGGAGACTCACTTGAGTCCAGAGTTGGAGGTTGCTATGAGCTGTGATGCCATGGCACTCTACCCAGGGGGATAGCTTGAGGCTCTGTCTCAAAAAAAAAAAAAATGCAGGGCAATTTTTCAAAAATGAAGAAAAAAGGGGCTGACACTAACAACACAGATGTAGTGGTCCTGGTCCTGAGGATGTCCCACCTTGCAAACATCTCTAGAAACGTCCCCAGAAATTAGAATTCATTTGGTTTCTCACACACGTGCTTAGCTTTCAGCCTAAGTTCCTCTGTTAAAACTGCCTTTTCTTTTTCTTTTCTTTTTTTTTTGTTTTGAGACAGAGTCTCAAGCTGTGGCCACGGGTAGAGTGGGGTGGCATCATAGCTTACAGCAACCTCCAACTCTTGTGCTCAAGCAATCCTCCTGCCTCAGTTTTTTTCAATTTTTAGTCGAGACAGGGGTCTCGCTTTTTTGCTCAGGCTGGTCTGGAACCTGTGAGCTCAAGCTATCCACCCATCTCAGCCTCCCAGAGTGCTAGGATTACAGGCGTGAGCCACTCGCCGGGCCCAAAACTGCCTTTTCTGTCAACTCTCAATGCCTGCCCTCAGAATATTCTCCTGGGAAAAGAGTGCCCTCTGATGGCCTTCCTGAGTGCTACACCAAAGCTTTCCAAGGGAGAAAAAAACCTCAGCCATGGAAGAGAAAAGGGACTAGGGACCTGCCTCACCACCATAAGCTATAAGTCTAGTCCATCTTCTATGGGAAAAAAGAGAGAAGAAATGATGGTTTCTCAGAGGCCCTTTATTGTTTTCAAGACAGAGTCTCACTATGTTGCCCTTGGTAGAGTGCCGTGGCTTTACAGCTCACAGCAACCTCCAACTCCTGGGCTTAAGAGATTCTCTTACCTCAGCCTCCCAAGTAGCTGTGACTACAGGTGCCCCCACAATGCCTGGCTATCTTTTATTGCAGTTGTCATTGTTGTTTAGCTGGCCCAGGCCAGTTTGAACCCCCAGCCTCAGTGTATGTGGCTGGCGCCATAACCACTGTGCTACGGATGTGGAGCCATCTTAGGGGCCCTTTCTAAATTCACTGCCTTGCCGGTGCAGTAGCTAACACCTGTAATCCCAGCACTTGGGAGGCCGAGGCGGGTGGATTGCCTGGGCTCACAGGTTCCAGACCAGCCTGAGCAAGAGTGAGACCTCGTCTCTAAAAATAGCCGGGCATTATGCCAGGCACCTGTAGTGCCAGCTGCTTGGGAGGCTGAGGCAAGAGGATCACTTGAACCCAAGAGTTTGAGCTTGCTGTGAGCTAAGACACCCTGCACTCTAACAAGAGTGACCAAGTGAGACAGAGTCTCAAAATAAACAAATTAATTAATTAATTAACTATCTTCAGGATAGCATTCAAATTCTTAGTCAGCCTGGGCACAATGGCTCACACCTGTAATCCTAGCACTCTGGGAGGCCAAGGCAGGTGGATTGCCTGAGCTCACAAGTTCAAGACCAGCCTGAGCAAGATCAAGACCCCTGTCTCTGCTAAAAATAAAAAAACTGAGGCAAGAGGATTGCTTGAACCTGAACTGGAAGTTGCTGTGAGCTGTGATGCCGCAGCACTCTACCCAGGGCATCAGCTTGAAACTCTACCTCAAAAAAAAAAAAATTCTGGCTAGGTGCCTATAGCTCAGCGGCTAGGGCACCAGCCGCATACACCAGAGCTGGTGGGTTCAAATCCAGCCCGGGCCTGACTTTTTTGAGTTTTACTGCAAAGGGAAGGAACATTTCATTTTACTGAAATATAGCACTCACACAGAACAACCAGTAAAACAACAATGACAACTCCAACCAAAAAATAACCGGGTGTTGCGGCAGGTGCCTGTAGTCCCAGCTACTTGTGAGGCTGAGGCAAGAAAATCTCTTAAGCCCAAGAGTTGGAGGTTGCTGTGAGCTGTGACGCCACAGCACTCTACCCAGGGTGACATAGTGAGACTCTGTCACACACAAAAAAAAAAATACAAAAATTTTAGTCTTCATTCACTTATAAACATATCTCCTTATGAGAAAGACTTCACTGTGCTTGTGGGACCAAGGGGCCATGTGGCAGGTGCTGCCAGCTCATCCAAGAAGCCCAAGTCAGTTGTTTCCCTATAAGCCTGATTCCCACCCTCAGGGTTCCCTCCTCACATCCCCTCTACAGTATCTTTGTTTGTTTGTTTGTTTTTCAAATAGCAACTGGAGAGAGGAAGAAAATCTTGAGAGTGGTATACTAAAAACCAAGCCAAGCCAATGTTTATAAAAGGGAGTGATCTACCATGCAGTGCAGCTAAAGCACAGATTACAGATTGGTCACTGTATTCAGCAAAATGAAGTTTCCCTGGAAAACTTGACAAAAGCTATTTCCAAGAAGTGTGAAAAGTGAATGTCTGAGTGGAGTGGGTTTAAGAGAAAATGGGAGGAAGAGAAATTAAGAGACTTTCTGGGGGCGGCGCCTGTGGCTCAAAGGAGTAAGATGCCGAACTGCAAAAAAAAAAGACTTTTTGGAGTTTTACTGCAAAGGGAAGGAACATAACAAACATTTCACTGAAATATAGCACTCACACAGAACAACCAGTAAATCTTGTGAATTTCCACAGCTCAGTGAATTTGTACAAGGTGAACACATTTATGTAACAAGCACCCACATTAAGAAACAAAATGTAATCAGTTCCCAAAGGTCCCTCTCATGGCCCTTTGCAGTTACCACCTCCCTGAAATGTAACCAGTATCTTAACTTCTTCTTCTCATTTTTGGTTTGTTTTCAGAGCCAGGGTCTCAGACTTTTACCCAGGCTAGAGTGCCATGACCTCAGCCTAGTTCACAGCAACCTATCTCAGCCTCCTGAGTACCTGGGACTATAGGTGTGCACCACCACACTTAGCGAATTTTTTCTATTTTTAGTAGAAACAGGGTCTCACTTTACTCAGGCCGGTCTCAAACTCCTTACCTAAAGAGATCTCCCCCGACCTTTGCCTCTCAGAATGCTAAGATTACAGATGAAATATATATATATATATATATATATATTAGAGACAAAGTCTCACTTTATTGCCCTTGGTAGATTGCCATGGCGTCACAGCTCACAGCAACCTCCAACTCTTGGGCTTATGCGATTCTCTTGCCTTAGCCTCCTCAGTAGTTGGGACTACAGGCGCCTGCCACAATGCCTAGCTATTTTGGGAGGGTTGTAGTTGTCATTGTTGTTTGCAGACCCGGGTTGGATTCAAACCCGACAGCTCTGGTGTATGTGACTGGCGCCTTAGCCGCTTGAGCTACAGGTGCTGGGCCTAAGTTTTCTTTTAAGAGGGGGTCTCACTATGATGCCCAGACTGGTCTCCAACTCCTAATCTCAAATGATCCTCCCACCTCAGCTTCCCAAAGTGCTGGGTTTATAAGTATGAACCACAGAACTCACTTCTATCACCAAGTATTAAAAAGCAGGACCTCTCATTTTAAAAAAATTTTAAGTCCATGGACTTAGTACGTCCTCTTTTGTATCTGGTTTCTTATGGTCAACATTGATTGTAGTACTCATCCACAGTGTGGATAGCACTTTTTTCCTTTTCATCATTGTTTGAGAGAACCTCTTTTTATTTACCAGTTCTGTTGCTGCTAAGCATAAAGTTTTACGTTTGAGGCTAAAATTAATCAAGCGGCTATGAACATTCATGTATGTGCTTTTTGGTGTGCTTAATAATCATACTGTGGCTTCCGGGCCATCTTTTCCCCTCCCAGAGGCTTCCTGGGGCTACTTCCTTGCCTTCCCACATCTAGCACACACTCAACACCATTTCCGTGGTTGCCAATGACCTCCTTTCAGCTACCTTCAGTGACTTCCCTCAGTGCACCTCTGAACCAAGATCTTAGTCACTTCCTCTCTTGTGGTTTCTTCCCCAGCCTTACCTTCATGGCCCTGTCGGCTACATCCAGTACTCAGTCCTGGAATCCTCAAATCCATTCTCCTAAAACTCTCTTTGCACACCCTCAATGGACATTATCATCTTCATGCTAATTAACCTCAAATCTCTCTCCTGAGTGTCAACCCCAAACAATCCAGAAGTACAAAACTGAGTTCATCAATTTCCCCAAGAACAGTGCCACCAATTGTCGAAATACTACCATTCCCCCAGGTGTTTGAGTCATTGCCTAGGAATCATTCTAGACCCCTCCCTTCCCCTCAGCCCCCCTACCTCCCTACTATCTTAACTCTTAATTATCAAAATCCAATGAGATCTGTCTCCATCATTGTTCCCAAGGTCACTCACTCCCTTCTTTCTGTCTCTGAGGTCACAGCCTAGATTCAGGATCTCCTAGATCAGTGGTTCTCCACATTCCTAATGCCTCCTAATTCTGTGACACTTTAATACAGTTCTTCATGTTGTGGTGATCCCCAACCATAAAATTATTTTCATTGCTACTTCATAACTGTATTTTGCTACTGTTATGAATCGTAATATAAATATCTGATATGCAAGATGTATTTTTTTTTTTTTGAGATGGAGCCTCAAGCTATCCCCCTGGGTAGAGTGCCATGGCATCACAGCTCACAGCAACCTCCAACTCCTGGGCTCAAGCGAGTCTCCTGCCTCCGCCTCCCAAGTAGCTGGGACCACAGGCAC
>CAUYQV010064184.1:0-26894 GCA_963574575.1 Galagoides demidoff
GGATGCTCTTCTTTTCTTGCCCTTGGATGTCAGAACTCCAGGTTCTTCTGCTTTCAGACCCTGGGCCTTACACCTGGGTGGGGATTCATGGGTTTCTCCAGCCTTTTCACTTGGACTGAGCCACACTATGAGTTCTCCAGATTACAGCTGGCCTGTGGGGGCCTCCTCAGCCTCCGTAATCATGTGAGCTAATAAGCTGATGTTCATAGTAAATCTTTTACATATATACACATATATATGTATGTACCTCCCATAGGATTGTAGTTTGGGTATGTGTATTCTGTGTGTATTTGTGTGTGTGTAGCTCTATGTATTTTTTCTTCAGGCAATCCAGAGCAAACCTCCTCCGACAGAGGTAGAAGGTCAAGTCCCTTAACACTGGGGATGTGGGGGAGTGATGCTGCTGCTGCTGAGGGTGAGGAGGTCACTTCCTCTAGCAAAAAAGACTCATCGGAGTGCAGGAACTCAGGGCTGCAGTTTCATCCACATCTTCCCACACGTCCCACAGGCTCCCATTTCCTATACGATGCCCCCTATTGGTTCTGCCTCTCTGGAAAGCCCTGACTAGTACACGTTTTGTTCTAAAGCAACAGAGCTTTAAGGATGAATTTCCTGGGAATCAGATTGAGCTTGTTTTAGACTGCATGCAAGATAGTCATATCACACAAGGTGGGACTTGACCTTGTTGTTGTCTTTATTAGTAGATTAAGCATGGTTTAAGGAAATGCAGATGGATGCAGAGTTGATAAGGGGTCAACTTGGGATGGTAAGTTTACATGTCAACCTGACTGACTAGAGGGATGCCTACATGCTTGGTAAAGTGCTGCCTGGGTGTGACTGTGAGGGTGTTTTCTGGAGGACATCGGTATGTAAGTCAGTGTACCAACTAGGGGAGATATTTGTCAATGTGGGCAGGCACCATCCATTCAAGTGGGGATGCAGACAGAACAAAAAGCCTAAAGAGAGCATCCTCGCTCTGTCTTCTGAAGCAGGACACTCTTCTCCTTCTGTTGGACATCAGAACTCCAGATTCTTCAGCCTTTGGACCCTGGGACTTGCACCAACAGCCACTCAGGGCTCTTAGGCTTTCAGCCTAGAGCTGACAGTTACACTGTAGGCTTCCTTGGTTCTCAGGCCTTCCAACTTAGAATAAGACATGAAATCAGCTTTTCAGGTTCCCTAACTGACAAATTATTGTAGGACTTCTCAGCCTCCATAATTGTGTGAGCCAATTTCCCTAATTAATCCCCTCCGGAATACCTCTATTTTCTATACATCTACTAAAACCATCTACTTACCTATCTACAATCTATATATCTGTCTATGTATATCTCCTATTGGTTATCTCTCTCTCAAACCTGAATCCAGCAATATATTTTTACTTTGTTTAGATATTGTATATCCATATATGTAGACTATATATGTAAACTGTATATTCATCCCATATTTATAGACTAGGTATTGTCCTGATCCGTCCTGTAACAATGTGATATTATACATAAACTCTATAATAGGCTTTGGATTCACTATTGTGAGAGGGAAAGATAATAGCTGCTTGCTTAATATGCCCAAGCACTTTATGCATCATTAAACCTCTCTAAAATGCTACAGTGTAGATATCATTAGCCCACTTTGCAGAAGAGAAGAAAATTTAGAGAAATCAAGTTGCTCGTTCTAGTTTGGGCCACTCACAAACAGCAGCAGAGCCAGAGTTAGAGCAGCATGATTTGTTCACTGACAGGGAGACAAAGAAGGATCACAGTGGCCCCTGCCGTTCAGTAACTTATGATTATATTGTGGAAATAAGACATATACAGGTAAAAGGTTGGGCGATAAAACAAAACCATATAGGAAATGTCCTGGGTAATAAAAATGACTAATTCCACAAGGAACAGTATAAACAACAAGTACTTGGAGTTTGGCAGAGAGAGAGAGCTTCCTTTCTGTTGATTGCTCCCAGCCATGCTGTCTGAAATCCTCTCCTCCATTTCCTCTCTTCCTAGGTGTTTATACCCACTGCAAACCTCTGGACAATTATTCTTCCCCATCATCTTGTCATTTACTCAAGTTTATTATATACTTGGCCTCTGACAGTTCCTAAGAACTCAATACTTCCATCCTGCCACAGACCATATTTTCTTTCATTTTGCTGAGCTCTTTCCAACAGTCTTATATCTTTCTGGAACCGTGCCTTTTCACTGAGAAGCAAACCATTTTAAATGGAGTGGTCTGAAATAAACTCTCCAAGGTCTCCTTCTCCCTTCTGTTAATTATGATTGGGGTATTTAATCACACATATTTCTCATAGAGAGCATATTTCTCCCTACTTCCCAATCAGGGGCTGACGCAGGATGGAAGAGAAGGGAAATAGCTTTAGTGGAAGGAAAATGAAATCATTAAAACTCAGCATTAGTTTAGAAGAAATTGAGGTAGTTATTTAAATCATGAGTATTTGAATGTATTGTTTTGTTACCTGCTCCCTTCTAGAAGAGTGCCTAATTCCTATACAAGTTGACTCTGCAATATAGGTAACAGAGTAGGATGGAAATGTCTTTAGTGCTACCCGCCTTACCAAAAATATTAACATAATATCTTAAATTTATACATTTCCACTACTAAAAAAATTAACTATCTATAGCCAGTCTACTTTCAAAAGAGGATTGAGTGTTTTAGAGTATACACATAAAAATCCAACAGTGTAAAGATGTGCAGATGTCATGACTGAGCATCAGATCCAACTCTGAGTTTCCTAGTAGCCAAAGAAAAAAGAAATGGTACGAAAGTTAGCCACACATTGTGGTGGGCACCTGTAGTTCCAGCTGCTTGGGAAGCTGAAGCAAGTGGCTCTCTTGAGTCCAAGAGTTTGAGGTTGCTGTGAGTTATGAAGCCATAGCACTGTACCCAGGGTAACAGAGTGAGACTCTGTCTCAAAAAAAAAAATAGAAAGAAAGAAAGAAAGAGAGAGACAGAGAGAGAAAGAAAAAAAGAAAGAGAGAGAGAAAAAGAAAGAAAGAAAGAAAAGAAAGGAAAGAAAAAGAAACGGTACAAAAAGTTTACATTATTATTTGATAATAAAGGAGCCAATATCCCCACGAATGCCTAAATTTTTGTTCTTTCTGTATAACAAGGCACTTACTATGTGAAAAGTTCTCTGTAAACATAATCTTATTTAATGATGATAATAACTAGCACTAATTAATACAGTATTTATTCTGTCCCAGGAACTGCTTTAAGAGCTTTACACATATTAACCAATATAATCTTCACAAAAACTTTAGACATCGAGACTACTATTCTTATTTTATAGATCAGTTAAATCCAAGTACAGAGGATTCAGCACTGGCAACCTGGGAGGCTCATGTGGAGAGGATGAAACTACAAGTTGTCAGGGCCCTCCCTCCAGTAGCATGGGCTATGTGGAGACGAGCTCTCTACAAACTGTGTTAGGCACGTACAATGCAACAGAATTGACATGTTTATTGTTTTTAGGTCATTGATATCTTAACACTAACTTGTTTTTGCAGCAAAGCCCATTCTATCCTGATTAATGTAGCACTTTACTACTCCATGGAGAAGGGCTACTTTGGAAGGCCTAAATCATTCTGGAATTTCCCAGAAATACATAGTTTAAAAATTTTGTTGTAGAGGCTGGGCATAGTGGCTCACTCCTGTAATCCCAGCACTCTGGGAGGCCAAGGTGGTTGGATCACTTGAGCCCAGGAGTTAGAGACCAGCCTGAGCAAGAATGAGACCCCCGTCTCTAAAAACAGCCAGGTGTTGTGACAGGCACCTATAGTGCCAGCTACTTGGGGGCTGAGGCAAGAAAATCGCTTATGACTAAGAGCCCAAGGTTGCTGTGAGGTAAGAGGCCATGGCACTCTACTGAGGGCCACAAAATAAGACCCTATCTCAAAAAAAAAAAATTGTTGTAAACAGATAATTACCTTTCTATCTATCTTACCTTCTTTCCATCTGTAATATTCATAAAATGAAACATTGTTTTAAAAATGAATATACATACCAACTTGTTAAACTCTAAACTACTATTTGCTGCTCTTTTCTTTTTGTTGAAAAGTCACATTTTGTTCTGCATGTTATACGCCTGCGTCTATGTTAAATTTTTCTCTAACATCAAGTGGCTGGGCTTTTTGTTTTCCCCACAGACCTAGTCACTTGTTCTACCATTTTAAACGTGTCAAAAATCTCAGTTCCAATCTACAGCTTGTCATAACATTAACTAACTCGACAGGCATGCTTTTGGAGTAGGCATAGTTAAAATATTAAATAACAGCATGTGTAATTATACCCTTGGGAACTGTCCCATATCTCAACCACCAGGTGGCAATTTCATCACATTATATGTCCCATTAGGTAAGCAATGGCCTAAGTGGTGTGAAAAGATGATTCTTTCCCCCTGGCAAGTTCATGCTTTAAAAAAAGGCTGAGAAATACCGGAAACAAAGCCCAGGACCATGAGTGAAAAGAGATAGAAGCTCTCCACTCCCTGGAAGGCAGAAAGTCGCTGCATTCTTTGTTCCTATGGTTGTGTCAGGGATTCAGCAGGTGTGTTCTAAATTCCGTACCCCAAAGGAGTAACTTCAGAGTCAGCTAAGATCACATAAAGGAGAGGAGTAATTTTAGAATATTGGCAGATATTCTCTGTCACTCTGATGTTAGAAACCGTATTATTTCTTGGGAAAATACAGACCTTAGGCCCTTACTTAAGCATTCCAGCTTTTTATTCAACAGTTTCACTATGTTTTTACTCGTGATGAATATTCATTCAGTGGTCCTTGAATTTTAGTGCACTAGCATCACCTGGAGAGCCGGGTTCCAGCTGCCAGGTTCTGATTCAGTATGGATGGAGTAGAGTTTGATCATTTATTTTCCTAATGAGACCTCTTCCTGATACTAATGCTGCATCCTCAAAGAACACACTTTGAGAACCATTGATCTACAGGCCAAGCCAATGGAATAAATCTTTGAGATACAACAGTGAAAGGCATATATTCACTATCTGACATCACCATATGCTAATTGTAACAAATTTGACAAGTTAGACTGTTTGAGCTTTAGTTTTTGCTATCTTATAGTAGAATATTATCATCTCAAAAGTTTCCTATAAAATTACAAAAAAATTAATAGATGCAAAGATTTTGTCCAGTACTTAAAAAATAGAAAGCACTCTATCTTATATCTCACAAGGATCTGAGCATCCCAGAGGGAGACACACAAGTAAGCAGAGAAGTTTAACACAGTGTGAGGAAGGCCTACCATCTACTCCAGCTGTAACTGAAGTGATCACTCACCAGGAAGCCCTTTCTTTTTTTTATTTCTTTTTTTTTTTTTTTTTGAGATAGAGCCTCAAGTTGTTGCCCTGGGTAGAGTGCTGTGGCATCACAGCTTACAGCAACCTCCAACTCCCAGGCTTAAGCGATTCTTTTGCCTCAGCCTCCCCAGTAGCTGGGACTACAGGCACCCGCCACAATGCCATGCCTGGCTATTTTTTGTTGTAGTTGTCGTCGTTTGGCAGACCTGAGCTGGATTCAAACCCGCCAGCTCTGAGCTATAGGCGCTAAGCCAGGAAGCCCTTTGATAGCTCCTTTTCTCCCTCCTCCCAAGGGCAGATTTAAAAAAGGAATTAGTTAGTACTAACTGCTGTTAGTACTAGCAGTTGTAATATTCGTGACTCTTTCAGGTGTAATTGATGAAAACCCCTTTGAACAAGCTTAGGCAAACACACACACACAATCTTAATTGGCTCATGAAACTAAGAAATCCAGAGGTCATGATGACTTAGGGTTCAACTAGATCCAGTTGTTCCCTGGACACTCAGCACCTTCCTTTCTCTCTTTACACAGCTTCTCTCTGTGAGTTTGATAGCTAGAGATGGATTCTGCTTAACTCAGGTGCCCATTTATTAGGGGGTTGACTGGTGGTCCCCAAAAGATATGTTTTCTCAGAATCTGTGTGTATGATTTTTTTCTGGAAAAAGGCCTTTGCAGATCTCATTAAGGATCTCTAGATGATATCATTTTGGATTAACCAGGTGGGTTCCTAACTTCAGTGGCCTGTGTTCAGATGTGATACAGGAAGGAAAAAGACACAGAGGAGAAGGCAGTGTGAAGATGGAGACAATGATGTGTCCACAAGCCAAGGAATACAGAAGATTGACAGCAACCAGCAGAAGGTCGGAAGGAAGCATGAAACACCCCCCTTCAGAATATGCACACACAGCCAAGCCTACTGAGACATTGATTTTGGACATCTGCCCTCCAGAACTGAGAGAATAAATTTCTTTTGTTTGAAGTCACCCAATTTGAGATTTGCATGGCAGCCCAAAGAAATTAACATGCTATCCTTTGCACCAACTGCTGAGAATTTTTGATCAGCCAGACCTGGTTTGCTTGTTCTACTCTTCAGGCAGAAGACGCAGAAAAATATTCTTACTGACAGCCTCATCACAATGAGGCCAAAGAAGAATAATAATGATGCTGATGAGAGCTATGCAGTGTTTATTATTTTCCAGCCAGTGCTTTATTGTTTTTTACCACATTAAATTGCATAAACATCACGTGTGTGTATGAGGCAGACACTATTGTCATTCACGTGTTGCATACAAGACACTGAGGCTCAAGGAGACGGCTGAACTCGTTTCACTTAGAAAGGAATATTTCATTTGTTCTGTATTTTCAGCACTTTTCATGAGAAAAAAGTTTGCACCTAATGTTGCCGAGACAATGGGATAGCGTTGTCAGTTCTAAAGGACATTTCTAAAAGACCTGCTGGGTTGGAAATAATTGAAGTCAAGCCCTGAACCTTTTTCTTAGCTGTATCACATTTAGCTAGCAAGAGAACAATTGTCTTGGTCCCTTTCTTTTAGTGGCTCTAAACTGTCACATGAAAGAGTAACCATCCATCATTTGGCCTTATGGCATTTAATTAGTAACTCAGTTTCATTCATGTGAAAGTCCTAAATGAGTTTACTAACCTGGGGGCAAAGTTATATTGAATTTGAAAGGGGGTTGGGGGAGTCTGAACTCATGACTGGAAACTAACCTAAGGGGTGTTTGTTGGTTCCCATCGCCCACCCGCATCTAAACTCATGATCTATGTGATGACCCTCTGACTGCTAGAAAAGAATATGAGAGTGTCTAGTTCAATAAGTCTCTAACCGTGATAAAACTTATGGTTTCCACCAAAATTCCTGTTTCTAAACCAAGAGCCAGTGTGATATTTAAGAATAAATAAAATATTTATTTATTTAAGAATAATTTATTTAAGAATAAGATATTCATTCTTGCATGGGCTTGCAAGAAACAATGACATGGGATTGATTCTGGGTGTGGATAGAAGTACTGATTAATTTTCACTCCCTTCCACCCACTCTATTCTGTTCCCTCCTCTCCTCTGATCTGTTGCACACCCCAGAAGGTTGGCCCCAATAACTCCTTTGAATACTGGTATCCAGTTTGGTTCATCCAATGGGAAACTAAAGCAGGAGATAAAAATGCAGGAAATGAGAGGGGCTGGGTACGTTTTCCCTCCTACCATACCAGGTCAGAGGCAGTGGCATCTCCTGACAGCCATCCACTGGTGTCCCCCCACCTCAGACACCCACTCCTTTACAGTTCCACTTCTCACTGGTTACTAGTAACACTATTTCCTCCTTTTCAACCTTCCAAATGCCTCCTAATGCTGCCATCCTTTAATACAATTCCTCATGTTGTAGTGACCCTCAATCATAAAATTATTTTCATTGCTATTTCATAACTATAATTTTGCTACTGTTATGGATCATAATGTAAATATCTGATATGCAGGAAGTATTTTCATTGTTACAAATAGGTCGTGACCCATAGGTTGAGAACTGCTGCTCTAGACCAATGGGTTCATAATGGCTCCTGAGGTTGCTAGAGGGTATTCCACTATTCTTTTTTGATTCTCTTTACCCTACCTGCATTTCTATATGTAGGTCTTTATTAAACTAGCTACATTTGAATCATCTATGAAGAACTATTTTCTGCCAATATCCTGAATGACATAGTTACTCATTTAGCTACATAATCTTCATCCTTTACCATTCTTTAGTTTCTGTTTGGTCAGTTAAAAAGGGGGATAATGATATTTCCTTGGCAGTGCTCTTGTGGATAATCTATGTTATGTTCTTTGACACAACGTACATTTAGCTCCTGGCTTACACTATGCATTTGACATAGGATAACAAAAGTTTTTAAAATGCACATTCTAACAGGTTATTACATGACCTACATTGTATATAATATTTAAGTTCTCACTGGCCTATGATGCTTATTATTATGTAGATTCTTTATTTCATTTTTCTCTCTTTTTTGTTTATTTTTTTGGGGGGTAGCAGGAATTTTATTATGATCTACTTATCTGCATTAGACCAGTAAAGATGTAAAGGGAGTAAGTGGAATTAAATCTAACGCAAGAAAAATTTACTAAATACCCACCCCGTGTTGTGCACTGGTGTCAACACAGGAACGCAATGATGGAATGGAAGTGGTTTATGGCCTTCAGGGTACCTCAAACTAGTGGGCGTAAACTACTATTTTCTGTTAAGTTTTTTTTTTCATTTTATGTAAAATTTAAATTTACACACAATGAAACAAACTAATCTTAAGTATGCACTTGTCTTAACAAATGCACACATCTGAATAACCCAAACTTTTATCATATCAACTCCCAGATTTACTCATGTCTATTCCCAGAATTGTCTCCATTCTTCCACTGTTATGAATTTTTTCATTATAGATTAATTTCCTTACTCCCCTGTATGTAAAATGTCATTATTGTCTGGCTACCTCATGGTTTCCTCTATTGTTTGAAACTGATTATACCTGTAACAGGTTTGACAAGACATGAGATATATCAATATTTTCTTTTCTACCTCCTTCTAATATGGAATGACCAAGCTCTGATGCTGGTTTGTATAAGGGATGCAGAAAAACTCATTAACAATTTTCTAGGTGAACATTAAAAGACATTAATTATTTGAACTCTAAGCAAAAGAAGAGAGGGAGGTTAACTAGGACACAGAGAGAGAGCAGGATGATTTACTTTTATGTTGTTTATTAGTAAACCTAGAAAAAGAAATGAACTTCAAAAAAACAGTTTTTTATTACTGAAAATAAAATTATAGTGACAACATCTATCAGAGTTGAAAAAAAAGGTGTTTATAAATATTCAAACAAAATTGAGTACTAATACTCTTTCTTTATTTGCTAGCATAAATGTTCTAGGCATGTTTGGGGCATAGATACAGTTTGACACTAAGTGACATTAAAAAATATCTGGGGGCTTTGTTGGCCGGACATATCAAGAGTCTTTATTTTTGTAGGAGAAATGGGCAAGTTTATAGGAAAGCACTTCTATTTCAAGCACAGACAAAGTCTGACGGCCAATAAGAGGAACAAAATTGAGGAGAAAACATCATCCTTCACTCATATTTGTCTTATAGACCTGCCCCTATGAACTGAACCTTCCAGCCCTAAAGAGGGAAGGTTGTGAGCAGTACAACCTGAAACATCTACACTTAATGCTGAGAAATGAGGTCACCAACTTGCTGCCAGAGCACTGGGACTCCAGAGTCAAGAGCAGCCTTAAAGGAGAAAGATGCTACCATATTAACAATCCAGAGACTCTATAGAACTACCATGGAATTACAAAATCATGGTGTACTTCAACTCCAACACCAGAAACCACTTGCTGAGGTGGCGGTGGGGCGGGGTCTCCCGTGGGCCAGGGTCTCCCGTGGGCCAGCAGGCATTGAAGGCTCCAGAGACAGGTTCCAAATCAGGGAAAGAGGATGCTGAAAACCAGCATCACACTAAAAAGACCTCTTTATGAGCACACATGAAATACAAGCCGGTGACTTCCATAAATAATAGGTAGATGTCTCAGGGAGTATAAGCCTCACTGAAATAGATGTAGATGATGATTATAATTTTTGAGCTGTGACTGTGCATCAGACACCATGATAATTGCTTCTTTTGTATTTGTTAAATCTCTACAACAGCCCTATAAAGTAGGTTCTATAAGTGCCACCATCATACATGCAAATACACTTGGATGCAGTACCTATAACCCCACTTTTACTTTTTATAACCTGAGAAAATGAGGTAAATTTTAACCAGTAAGGATTTATAAGGCTATGGCTTCAACACACTGGAATGTTTTACAAGTCTGTTAACTGAGCATTTCCCTAGAATATGTCTATGTGCAAAGCAGATAAATAAACTCAACTGCCCAGCACTGGAGATGGGTTTTTAATTTAGTGGCTTAGGATACATATTGTACAGGAAGGGTCCTAAACCCTTTTCCAGGCTTTCTCTACCTCCTGCCATGGTATTGAACTGCCTCAGTTCCCTTACCTATCACATTGTTCCTTAGTGATGTTAGAACCTCACCCAATACAGTATTCTGTTTGGCTTTGAGTCTAGACCTGCTTATAGAATTACACAAAGAATGAAATTGTGCAAAAAATAATAACAAGCCAAATACTGAAAGTATGAAAATAATTTTCAAAAAACATGATGTCAATTTCCGAAAATATTGGATCGCCAATGACCAACTAAAAATGCCTACTAAAATGACAACTGGAGAATTTGTAAATAGGAAGCATAAAATGACTACACCATGTTCTGTTAATATCTCAACATTTCTGTATCAATTATCTTGCAGGATTCTTAGAACATTTTCAGGAGCTTATGAAATGCCCAAAACTATTTCATTAATGTTCTTAGAACATTGGGCAGGTGCTTATGAAATGCCCCAAATTATTTCATTAATGTTGTTAGAACATTGGGCAGGTGCTTGTTGGAAAGGCAGAATAACAGAGCCAGAACGTCTGGGTTGAAAACCTGATTTTGCCACGTGTTGTCTCTATGACTTTAAACAAGTAAATTAATCTCCTTAGGATTCAGTTGCTGTGTCTATAAAATGAGATGACAGTAACAGGACCTAGTGTTTTGGGGAGAAATAGGTATTACACATGAAGCAGCTGACACAATGTTTGGTCCACCATAAATACCTTACTTCATGGTAGGCACAGTTCTAAGCACTTTATGTGTGTTAATTAATTTATGTAACTCACACAGAACTACAAAATATAAGCTTGAAGTCAGACAAGTAAGTTTGCAAACTCATTCTAGAAAAAGTGCTTTCAAGGTTAGACTTGGTACTGGCATTGGGGTATTGAAGGTGACCATAGTGATATTCAGTGATGACGTATGTAGCACTTTTTCTAGTATGAGTTCAGGAACTTAATTGTCTGACCTTATAGATACTATTATTCATGTTTCACAGATCAAGAACCAAAGTAAAATGAGGTTTACATTATCTGAGTGTTAAACCTTTTATTCTTTTTCTTTTTGTTAGTACCATTTCCTTGTTTACAGATAAGAAAACAAGCTCACACACATGACCTGCCCAAATTATTTCATTAGAAAATGATACAACTAGAACTTACATCCACCTTCTTTATCCTATTCATGTCATAGAATTGTGTGAACATTTTATTTCACAGCGTATATGAAAACTCTACTTTTGTATGGAAACTCTACTTTTATAGTACTCTTTCTTAAAATCTTAATATAAATATGGCTTGCATGAAATAGAGTTTTTTAAAATTAAAAAAAATTTCAGAAAATGACTATTAAAAGAACAAGCTGACTAATACGAAAACTTTCAATATGCCCCAGAAGAAGCCTTTCAAAATCCAGAGTTTGTGGAATAACTAGAAAGTTGTTTATCAGTGGTTCCTCACATGAATTTATGTTATAGGTCATTGAACAACTTTTTTTTTCAAGCTCCTAATTCACTTGGTATAGATGGAAATAAAACAGCCAGTGAATGAATGAATAGGCATCAGTGAAACAATTGTTCTGAGTTCACCCCACACAGATCACTACAGGCTGACAACAAAGAAATGCAAAAGAAATGAAAATACCACCATTGATCTTGTACCAACCAAATGCTGACAGGAAATCCACATTTATTCTGCAAACATGGTAAGAATATGCAGTTAGTAAATGGTGTAGGTCCCTAAGTTCACCACAGTATCAAGTCATAAAAGTTCTCACTGTTTTCTCAGAAGTACTCTAATCTTTTTTGCTTTGTTTTCTTTTCGCCTTTACTCCTCTTTCGTAGAATCATTTTAAATAAGTTATGGCCTCCATTTTGTTAGCATAAGAGTTTGAATGGATAGTTGAGACTTTGGTTTGGGTCTTTGATGGGCCATGTTCCTATTGTGAGGCTGAGGGGAAACTTGCCCTTTCCTCCCAAAGTTCACTGAAAGATCAACTCACAATTAAGGCAGATTAATATGAGAAAGGAGCTAGCTACTTACTTTGCACATGAGGAGAAATCATGGAGTGATAACCTCATTTTCTAAAGGAGTTCATTTTCTAAAGGAGTATCTTTATCCAGGCCTTTTAGAGGGATTGGGGAAAATTGAGGAGTATAGGATGTAAACATTTGCTGAGGGGGTTGCCAGGGAGGACAAATGGATAGGGAAGAAGTTGATTAACTTGTAGGTTAACCTGGGAGACAGGTGTTTATGATCCAGATGACTTGGGCCAGGTCCGCCTACATTCCCAACTCTGAATACTCAAATATTTTAGGGTATCAGGAAAGGGAAAGGGAGTCAGTTGTCCCTGTGGTCCTCCGATCAGGCCAGTCCAGCTAATGCAACTCCACTTGGGTTTCTTGACCTTGAATGGCCTTCAATTCAAAATATTCTTTACACCAGGGACTCCTATTTTAGGATAAAATTTCTTTAGCTCTTTCACTGTGATTGCCTATTGATCATTACCATGGACATGGAAAAAGGAACTGATACTCAAATTAATCCCCAGGCTCTGGACATTCCTCTCCTTCACGGCCATTGTGCAGTACCTGCCCTAGTTCTTCATAACTGTAAAGGCTGATTACCCCATTAGCTTCTTTCTTTGCTTGCTGATTCATTAACAGAACAAACCTGAAGAAACGAAATGTCAATTACAGCTTCATGTTTTGAGGATAAATTCTGTACTGTCTCCCTGTCTGGGAAATGGAATCTCTGTGGACCAGAGGTTTAAGTTGTGGGATGGGAAGCACAAACTTTCAATCCAGATGGGTCTCTGAGAGTTATGGTGAAATGGACAATTCTACTTCCAACCCTGGGTTCCTGGATCCATACATTCTAGCTACTGGGACACAGCACCATACACTGGTCATTGTTTCAGCTCACATAATGTATTTTGGAGATTAGCTCCACAGAGTGTTAGCTTTGACCTTGTACTGTAGCTAAGTCTTTAACAGGTGATCCATCATCATGCTTTTAAGCCAATGCTGGGTGATGGGGTCCATGATAGCCAGCATACCCTTGTTATGTGACATCCAGTGGGTTTCTTGATCTAAGGCAATGTTGTCATTAGGTCAGGCATTCTGGTGTGACATCTGAAGATACCACTAGCAAATGTGGGTAGCAAAGACAAACTCACACTGGAGCTAGCAGAGGCAAATTCACATGCGGAAGAGATACAGCTCTGGGAAGGAAAAACTTCTGTCGTCTCCAGAAAACTTGCAAACATGGCAAATGCATTCACTGACCACTTCCTTGGGACACTAACTCCCTCATGCTTCTGGTGTGGGCACTAAGCACTATATGTACATGTGCAGGGTCTTCAAAACGCTACATCGACAGGAACTTTCCACCCTATCATCCACTATCGCCTCTAATGCAGGTGGTAAGAGGTTTGCAGGGCGAGCATGAGGTAAAACCTTGTCATGTTGAATCTGAGCATTTCAAGGAAAGCCCACAAATTGCTGGTAGCCTTTTCAGCAGGTGGAACATGACAGAGCATGGTGAAGATGATCTCATGTGGCACATAATATAGGACTTTTTAAACAGTGCCTTAGTTTTCAATATTATAGTTATCACACAGTTATAAGACTCACAAACATAGTCATTGAAGAGGAACAGCAAACATTCACATGACTGTTTCTATCTACCAGACACATCCATCTGAGGGCTTTAATACATACATTAAATTATTTAATCTTTACCACCAACCAAGGAAAGAAGATAATTATGCAGATGGAGAAACTGAGGCTCAGAGAGGTTAAGTAATTTACTAGTATCATGCTAGTAAGTGAAAGAGCCATGATTTAAACACAGATTTTTGTACTGCCTAAAAGGTAAATATGTCTGCAATAAATATAAAATAAGAAACGGTCAACATTCAGGCAATTAAAAGCCAGGGTGAGCTTAGAGATGAGAGAGGTCCTGGGAGCAAGGAGGGATGTGGGAGATTTTATCCCAGTATCCCAGGCTTTACAGAGCTGGATCATCTGAATGTAACCATAGCGTATGGCCCATGTGATTGCAGCCTTAGAATTACTGTGTTAGAAACTCAAAATGCCAGGCAGATGCCTCTCAAATAAGATGAAAGCTTCAAAAACCATCGCTTACGTGAACTAGAGCAGATGTTCTTAAATATTTTGTTCCATGGATCTCTTTGTCATCCTGGCAACAGAATAATATTTTTAAATGCATAAAATGCAACTGATTAGAAAGGCAAACAAGTTAACAAAATTCTCATAAAGAAACAAATTTGTGATATACACATCTTCTATATTATATGCTAAATAATAACATTTTTCTGGAGTAACTACCACAGTTTCAAAAATGTCTTTCGGATGTATGAAATAATCACAATATTAAAATATTTCTGGTGTTCTTTTAGCTTTATTGAAGTATAATTAATACGCAAAAATTTCATATTTCACATTTCATACATTTCATATGCAATGTATGTACCTTAATGAGTTTAATGACATATATGCACACATACATACATATATAAATATCATCAACACAATCAGAGTATCACCATACCCCAAAATGTTTTTTTGTGTGTTTGCATTTATTTGTTTGTTTGTTTGTTTGTTTTTGAGACAGAGCCTCAAGCTATCCCCCTGTGTAGAGTGCCATGGCATCACAGCTCATAGCAACCTCCAACTCCTGGGCTCAAGCGAGTCTCCTGCCTCCGCCTCCCAAGTAGCTGGGACCACAGGCGCCCACCACAATGCCTGGCCATTTTTTGGTTGCAGCCATCATTGTTTGGCGGGCCGGGCTGGAGATTCGAACCCGCCACCTTAGGTGTATGTGGCTGGCGCCTTAGCCGCTTGAGCCACAGGCGCCGAGCCAACTTCTCTGCATCTCTTAAGCCTGAGTTAGAGAAATAAGAAAAATGAATTTTCGATCATGTGATTACCTTTGAAAAAGTTTGATGAGGGAGGTAGCCAAACCTCCAGTTAGAACAGGGCAGGACACTGGGTCCCAAAATACTTGCACATGATGTTAATAACGCCAGAAAAAGGTTTTGTGCTACGATGAATTTTAGTTAGCATTTCCCAAAGAGAACAAAGTAATCTCTGTTCTCTCTGGAACCTCAGCTGACCCTGCTGCTGTGTCATCCCATAACTGGTGATGGAAGGAGAGAGAGCACCCTTGTGCTCCCTGGCACTTGGACTTGGTTGGAGTAAAGTTGCTGGTCTGTTGCTAGGGGAGTGTGAGACTCTTGATCAAATGATGGGGCTGTGGAAGAACAGTTGGATTCAAAGGTACATAAGCCCTGATGTACATTATGCTGGTGCTAAGTCAGACTGGACAAGAAGGGGCCCTATCCTGGGCCCAGTGCTGGCCCTGATATGGTAGAAATGTGCTCTCTACCCAGCAGGCTACAATCAGGTACCAGGCAAGTCTGCAGCCTGTGAGGGACCAGACTGCACAGCAGGAGGTGAGTGGCAGTGCGTGAGCAAGCTTCATCTGTATTTACAGCTGCTCCCCATCTCTCACCGCTTGAGCTCCGCCTCCTGTCACAGCAGCAGCAGCCTTAGATTCTCATAGGAGCTTGAACTCTACTGTAAACTGCGCATGTGAGGAGCTAGATCCTGCTTTTTATGAGAATCCAGTGCATCCATAACTCTGGTTTGTGAAAAGTCGTCTTGGTGCCAATAAGTTTAGGGCCTGCTGCTTTAGGAGACCCTGCCTGACTGTCCTCTAGCTAATGCCCTCCCCAAAGGGCAAAAAGCCATGCCCACTGAGAACCTGCAGCACTTTTCCTTCCTAGATGAGTGGTTTCAGAATGTTGTCTCCTGAACAGCAGCAGCATCAGGAATTTGTTAGAAATGCAAATTGTTGGCACCCAACCCAGAATTCTCAAATCTAAGGAAGGGTGAGCCCAGCAATCAGTGACTTAACAGCCTTCTCTGTGTTTCAGAGGCAGCTTCTTGGAGGAAGAGACAGTTAAATTGAGTCTTCATAGGAATCAGCTGGAAAACAGAGGGCTGGACATAAGAATATGGGCATAAGGTCGGCCTATGCATGGACGCAGAGGTGAGAAAGTGAGGTACCTCTTGGGCATTTGGAGAAGTACAGAGCTGGGTTTATTAGCATTAAGTGGAAGACGAGGGACGAGAAATAGTGGTATTATCTTGGAGAGACTTTTATTAGTGGGAAACAAACCCCAAAACTCTGTAAAATAATTTGAAGAGATTTATTCAGAGTTAGATGTGTGTGACTGGCCCAGATGGAGCACATGGCCTCAAGGGGTCTTGAGAAAATGTACCCCCAGTAGCCAGGGTACAGTTTCATTTTATACATTCACAGAGACTGGAATTACACATAAGATCTTACGTCATGACATGGAGGGCACCACTGGTCTGGCCCCTCAAAATGAGACATCTCAAAGGGACCTGGGAAGGGCTTACAGGGTATAGGTGGATTTAAAGATTCTTTGATTCATAAATTGGTACAAGAAATAAAGCTTTGTTTAAGGCTTGGAATGTTTTCACATTAGGATATCTGTTACTCAGAGACAAGCCAGTGGATATTTACTGAACCTCAAGTGGTTCTGTTAAATAAATTGACAGCCTGCACGTTTAAGCTTTGTCTTGAACAGTCCTAGTCTTGTTAATGATTTGGTATGTTATTGCTACAAAGAATACCTCCAAAAAGAGAAGGGGCATGGACAAAGGGGGTCTGACTCCCTTCTCACCGCCTGCAACTCAGCCCAGCAAAAGCTTGACCCCCTTGACCAACAAGGGATCCAATCAGTTAGCTGGGGTTGTTAAAATTTTATTTTATTTAAAAAACAGTTTAGAGTTATTGATTGTGTGTAAGAATTGGAGATGGGGCTGTATGTAGAGATGGAAGAAAGGAAGTAATTAGTGATTGTTAAACCACCTGTCCAACCCCAGGTCCCACACCCAGCCCCACCTTAAGAGAAAGCACAGTAACGTATGGGCTGTGATAAGTTATCTGTGGTCGGACTCGTCAGCCTAAATATCTTCAATTGCAAACCACATGCTTCAAATTCTATCTTTTTTATGTCTTCATGTCTTGAAGATTTTTTTCTCTCCCTCCACAAGAACCCTATAATAAAATATAAAAATGGGTGAGAAGCAAATACCTCTAAAATTTGCTAATGTGGCTGGCCATGCTGGCTCACACCTGTAATGGTAGCACTTTGGGGGGCTGAGGCAGGTGGATTGCTTGAGCTTATGAGTTCGAGACTAGCCTGAGCAAGAGTGAGACTCCCATCTCTACCAAAAAATAGAAAAATTAGCCAGGCGTTGTGTCACACGCCTGTAGTCCCAGCTATTAGGGAGACTGAGGCAAGAAGATCACTTGAGCCCAGGAGTTTGGGGCTGCTGTGAGCTATGATGCTATAGCACTCTAGCCCGGGCAACTGTCTCAAAAACAAACAAACAAACAAAACTGCTCTGCTAAGGTGTTAGCTGAAAAAATGGTTTAAATTGTTGAGGTAAGATCTGGATAAATATGACTGGATTGTGTAAGTGTACAGTTTGGGGGATTTTTCTTCCTCTGAGGACTTTTCACACCTGAAGCTTTTAAAATATCTTTTCATACTTTTTTTTTTTTTTGAGGGGATGGAAAAGCCAAGGTATGTTGCCCTTAGCAACTTGGCTGGAGAGCTATCATAGCATCACTAAGCAAAAATAGCAACTTAATTAAAGGATAAGACTGTGGAACTTTGCCAACCCCCAGGGGAAAGTCAGCTCACCCTGGTTCCCGGTACCATACAGAGGGTCAACATTTCCAGATCAGAATAGACATTTTTCCTTTGCTGTAGGTCACTTAATTAATTAATTAAGCATCTTCTATGGACAGTACAAAGATAACACAGTCTCTGTTCTCTGGAGCTTATATTTCAGTTGGAGAAGAGAGAGAAAGGAAGACGGAGGAAGAGGAGGAGGGGGAAGAGAGAATTTCAGATAGTGAAATACCCTATGTAGAAAGTAAAACACAGAATGCCAATTTTTTTTTTTTTTTGTGTGTGTGGTTTTTGGCCAGGGCCAGATTTGAACCTGCCCCCTCTGGCATATGGTGCCAGCACCCTACTCCTTTGAGTCACAGGAGCCACCTGTGAAACACAGAATGACGGGTTGAGGCAGAGATGATCTGGAGTAGGGACATCGCTCATGTGGTCCAATATCACTGCCCTGCATTTCCATTGTCATTACTGCCATAGTTGACATCTGGAGTGGGTCATATTTTAACAATCGCTTCGTGTATACAACAAAACTCTTTTCAGGAAGAATCGTAAAATTAACAGAAGAATAATAATGACCAGAAAAGAAACATAGTAAAGTTTTTCTTTTCTCGAACTTTGTTTATATATTCAAGCCAATAAAAATTAAACAAATAAAGCCCTAAAAGCTTGGGATAAATCTTATGGTACATAAAAGGAAAAAACTACAGCTAGTCGACAGATTTTTTTTTTGAATCAACCTAGCAGTTTGAACTTTAATCCTTTGATGATACTCTGTTATAATATTTCATAGACATAATTTCCCAGTGATTATTAAGTGAATATTAATAAAATGAAAAGATTTCTAGAAAGCAGGATTTATGCTTTTTAGATTTCTAGAAAGCTACCAATATTTTTTTCTGAATTCATTCTCTACTTCCAAAATAATTATCAATTAAAATGAATAAACTTCAAGTTAAATGACAGTATTGAAATTCAGTAAAATACTTCATATGTGATCTAAAATTTGCACCTCCCAAAAAAGAACGGCTTCACCTCACCGTTCTGTTTCACTTTTTAAAATCCGAATAATTACTCCAGCTTGCTTTTGATTAGCAACCAAGAGTTAATTTAAACAGATAAAAATCTAAATATTAAATAATAACCTCCCCCAAAAAACTCTAGAAGGGGTCATACCAGGTGACAGAATTGAAACTGAGATCCGTATCTTCAATCATTGTGCTATCCTTATTTATTTAGAATCTACTGTTCAATTGCAAGGCCATGTAAAACCACAGAGACTGCAGACATGAACTTCACCCCAAGTGAACTTGAAACAGTCTGAAAAGGGGAAAAACTTCCTCTTTGACAGAACATGTGTACCTGGGTCTGTGTGTGTCTAAGTTCTGGGGTCAATTGTGTAACTGTAATTTCTCCAAATTAACTTTGATACAGAATACATGTGTATTTAAGGATAAGTTATAAAAATGTGATCATTTGACACTTAGACATATTATTGATACTCAACAATAAACTGTAGCAATTCCTCAGAACTTAAACCACCAGCTAATGAGTTTTTTAGAGTAGTGGGATGCTTTGTCATCAACATGGTTTAAAATTGCTAGCAAAGGTGATAATAAAATGTGGAGTGATTTGGGTTGGATTTCTTATTGGTTTGAAGTTCTCTGCAATGTCCCCCTTATGGCTTATACCAGTGGTCCCTAACCTTTTTGGCAGCAGGGACCAGTTTCATGGAAGATAATTTTTCCATGGATGGTGAGGACGGTGGTGGTAGGGGATGGTTTAGATGTGAGTTTGCAAGCAATTGATTTATTATGGTCTCTGTGCAGTCAAACCTCTCTGCTAATGATAGTCTGTGTTTGCAGCCACCCCTCAGTGCTAGCAAAACTGCTTTAGCTCTGCCTCAGCTCCTCATGCATCAGAATTCTCATAAGGAGCACATAGCCTATATCCCTTAAATATACAGTTTACAGTAGGGTTCAGGCACCTATGAGAATCTAATGCTGCTACTGATCTGGCAGGAGGCAGAGCTCAGGCAGTGATGGGAGTGATGGGGAACAGCTGTAAATACAGATGAAGTTTGGCTCTCTTGCACCCACAGCTCACCTCCTGGCCCAGTTCCTAACTGCCCATAGACCAGTACAGTCTGCAGCCCAGGGCTCAGGGACTGGAGGCTTACACCAGGGGCTCCACAGCTCCTGCTGCTCTTCTGCCCTTGTTATGCCACTAGATTTCCCTACATTCTCCTTTCCAGCTACCTGGTGCCTAAAAGTCTGTAATTATTTTCACAATCATGATGAGAGTCTTTGGAACACATATACCCTGGAGTACCATTGCTTGGCCTTAGTGGTAATTTCCACTTTAATTAGAAGGAGTTAATAAGAGCCTATCCTGGGAGTTTAGTCATTCATGCTTCCATGCATTTGTCCACATGTTTAATAATCCCATAATATGGGCCAGTGAGGGTGGCAGGGTTATGTGTATAGGAACACATGCTCTGGTGGGAGAGGCAGACAAGTGGAGCAGAAATTGACATCCAGCCTGGTGAGACTGGGAGTCTGGCTGGATAACCACAGTGAATCCATAGCTCTATGAAGGGCTGGTGGATGGGAGCAAATGGGGAGAAACACCCAGAGGCCGCTAATCACCCCTTAAAGCCTGTGTGTTTGCAGCAAAGGCGCTGTGCCTGCTCACTGTGCAGCACCGCAGAGGTGGGTTCTGCTGGAGCCGAATATTCTGCAGAGACTCGTTTCTGCAGCTGTGGGAGACAACGCATAACAGAGAGGCTCACCAGTGGGGGGGACTGAGGGACAGTTCTTCCTTAACAGTCGCCCCCACCCCCTATCTCCCCAGTGCAGTGACTCCCTTCCACATCCTGCTTTCTGAGAGGGACTTTGATATAAAATGCAGCAAGTCCTTCTGTGTGTGACTTTCTTATTAATTAACATGCTACTTCCTCTCTGCCTAGACGTGGGTAAGAGTTTCCACATGATTCGGGGTCACCGAACTCCTGCCAAACTGTCTATCTTGTGCCTGTTTTGCATAATATGCCTTGTCTGAGGGTGGACTTGGGCAGAGTGACAGGCTCTGGGACCCTCTCCACCAGGAGTTGATTCTGTGAGCTGTGGTGTGTGAAAGGCCAGAAGGAGCTCCGGTAGGGGAAGGCTGGGAGTGGGAAGAAGGGAGCTTGCCTGGATTTATGCAGCCTGGAGCTGTTTTCTTTGGGCAGGGGAGGAGATTGAAGGGAAGGCCTTTAAATTAGGAAAGGCTAGAGAAGCCGGACTCCAAGTCATTTGAGGTCATTGCTGAGCTGGACTCTGCCCAGGAGCATGGTTAATTAGCATCTGAAAGCAGAAGGCTGGCTCCCTGCAGCTCCAGGAGTTGGAAACGAGAGGTAGAGGGTAAGAGACTTCCTCCTCCCCTCCACCAAGGGAGCCGCCTACTTGATAAATGCAATAGATCTGGCTAATGCCACTTGCTAGCTATGTGACATGAATCAAGCTAATGTTGCTGGGTCTTTTAAAATAGACTGGTCTTTTAAATCTGTGAGTTCTTTCTGCTTGTGCTGAGAATCTGGCCTTGAAGTTCTGTCCTGTCCTGAAGTGGAGGGGAGGAGGGGCGCTACTTAGATGAATGGCCTAGCTGAGGTGTAGAGATCTCCTTCATCTCCACCTGTTCTAACCAGCTGAGGACCTGGTGGCCCTGGATGGCACTTGGTTGAACGGCTTATTCTCACATTAAAGTGATCACATAGTCTTTAAAAAGAACAGCACACGCACTCCTTGCTCTCCAGTTCATTACTAGGAAATCAAGACATAAGCATTTGGATGAGAAATGAAAAAAATGGCTGAAGATTAAAAAACAGCTTCAGGCTGGGTGCTACCTGTAATCCTAGCACTCTGCGAGGCTGAGGCAGGTGGATTGCCTGAGCTCAGGAGTTTGAGACCAGCCAGGGCAAGAGGGAGACACTGTCTCTACTAAAAATAGAAAAACTAGTTGGGTGTTGTGGCTAGTACCTGTAGTCCCAGCTACTCCATGGGAGGCTGAGGCTAGAGGATCACTTAAGCCCAAGAGACTGAGGTTGCTTGAGCTATGATGATGCCATGGCACTCTCCCCAGGGCAACTGAGTGAGACTCTGTCTCAAAAAAAAAAAAATCAGCTTTTGAACCCTCACTAGGTAGCATTACATGAAGCAGAGCTCTGGAAGGAATAGGTTCTCAGAGTTCACAGAGGACTGGGGACAGTGTACCCAGGAAGCTTCCACCCAATGATGTTTCCAGATTCTGGAGAAAACAGAAGTGGCAGTAGTTGGTAAGCTGGAAGGAATGAGGGCCAAGGTCATAGGGGCCGTGTCTTTTTGTAAGGGCTAAAAACAATGTTCCTCAGCCATCCATTGCATCCTCTATGCTGGGCAGCAAAGAGGACCTCAGTGCCTGAACAATAAATGCCAGTAGACCCATCAGGCAGCACCTCCAGGACTGTCTATTGGGATGAAGGGAATTAAATCCCTAGGTTCTGCAAATCTGCTGAACATCTTCCCCCACTCCCCTGGCTCTGTCATCATTGGCTTGGTTACCAGGGAGTGCAGCAAGGTCCTACTGGGGCTGAGCAGGTGAGTCAGAGCTACTGACTCCCCCATCCCTGCTGGGACACTGAGGTAATCTCCTCCCAGTGGGGATCAGCTTCTTTTTGCCCTTTCCCCACAGCCAGCCATTGTTTGCCATGACGTGTTGGTGCAACCTGATGCAAAATAAACAACACTCACTCAGTCCATTTTGAAATGAACTGAGGGTCCTAGGGAGGCCAACACCAGCAAGCACTCTGCAAAGAGAAACAAGGGTGCAGACCTCTTTACCGTTCCACGATGGCTTTTATTGAAATCTCAGGCATGAGAAAATACAGTACTATGGAAAGCTTCAAAGAGAGGGTAAAGGTTAAAAAACAATTAGTCTTTCTTTTAGTGTATGATAGAACTAACACATACTGTTTAGTAAACTTCTGTCTTGCCTTAATCTTATTAACGTTAATATATGACTTAGAGCTGGGACAGTATGCTGTGTCTGTTTCTGACAGTATGCTGCACTGTTTTCATCTTGGATTTTGCACAGATCACTCTGTCCTTAGTGCCCAGCACTTTTAACCTAACCCTATGTTCTATACTACAACAACTCATTGGCTCTTCCAGCCCTGGCTCTTTTGGACCTCTCAGCTTTATGCCTGGGACAAACTTCTCTGGGTTATAACTAATTCTCCAGAAAAAAACTCTTCGTCCACCCTTCTCAGGTCATGTATATAGCTTAGAACTCATCAACTGTGGCCAGGGGAGGCCCTGTCCTTCTACCAGGGATTATGGATAATGGCCAGGTCTCAGAGAAGGCAGTGTGGATGGAGCCTTGTCTCCAAGAAGTCTCTGCTATGTTCCTGCTGCTATTAGAGCCTGTCTCATCTTCTTAACTGCTCACACACAGGGTGGTCCCCTCTCCTGCTAAACTAGGATGCAGGGTGAATTCCTGAGGATAAGAATGGGTCATAGAGATTTTTCTATATCCCCAGAGCCTAGGCCAGGACTGTGAAACATAGAACATTTTAGACACACAGTAAACTTTCGTAGACAGAGGCAGTGAATGAATGGTCACCCCAGGGTCATTGGAACAACAAGAGGGGGCAGAGGCAGGGAGTCAGCACCAAGAGGGATGCAAAGGGTAGGTTTGCATGAGATGCTCTGTCTCCCACTCCCCAGCCCTACAGAAGATCCAAATCCGCTGACTTTGGAGCAGAGCGCTGCATTCACTGTGTGACATCCTTTCTTCACACACATTTCCTATTAATTAACACAATTTCTCCTCAGCAGATGAGTTGGCTGAGGCCTGCAGAATCTGAGCTGTTGGGATATCTGCCAACCTGTCCATCTTGTGTCTGCTTTGCATAATGTTCTGTGTGTGTGAGTGCTGGCCGGACCCAGCCTGTCGCCTAAGAAATGACGTTTGGCTTCTGCTTTGACAGGAGTATCTCTACCTTGGCTGTTCTTTCCACATTGTGGATTTTTATATTCTCTCGGTCCTTCCCTGAGTTCAGTTTCAAGACCAGTTTGCACTCATGAACAAGCTCCTCAAATGTGGGAGGCAGACTTATCTTTTGAAGCAGGGTCCAGTCACATTCAGAGGTATAAACTAACCATTTAATACCAACACTCTTCCCTCGCCCATTTTTTTTTGTTGTTGTTGTTTTCACCCTCGGTAGAGTGCCATCATAGCTCACAACACCCTCTAACTCTTGGGCTCAAGTGATTGTCTTGCTTCAGCTTCCCAAGTAGTTGGGACTACAGGTACCCACCACAATTTCCAGCTGTTTTTTTTTTTCTTAGAGATGGGGTCTCTTTCTGGCTCAGGCTGGTCTTGAACTCTTGAGCTCCAACAATCCACCTGCCTGGGCCTCCCAGAGCGTCCCCTCCCCAATTTTATTAAAGCACCAGTTTCCAGAAAGGCATTTTGTCCTTACAGTGGAATAAACACTGCCTGACATTTTGCTACAGGCTATAGCTGAGTACCTACGTTCCCTCTGCCTTCCTTTCTCCGGCATTCTTCTCCCCAGTATCACAGAGTTCTTTTTTGCACTGAGTGAAAACTCTTTTTCTGTTTCCTGAAGCTACCTTTAGCTCATTGTCTTAAGCATAATGCTATGGTACACAAAAAGTTTGGATAATAGTTTTTTTTTTTTTAAAGGAGGGGTGTGACCAGATCTCAGTCCCAAAGTTCTTTTAAAAACTCAATAAATCCAAATTTATAGACATCGTTCACATTCCCATCCATGTTGAAATACAGCAAGTATTTACATGAAATGCTCTCTAATGTCTCTTCCTGCAGAATGTCCCAGCTCGGGCACTTAAGGGAGATGAGGTCATTGTCGGGTGATGAGATTGTGTCACACTGGATAACTAGGGGACCCATCCTGTGATTCTTGTAGGTGTATTTGGCTTTGATAGCAAATGCATTTTAAAAATATCCCTTTAAGAAAAAGCTTTTCATATTTATAACTGGTTTTTGGAAATTAGGAAACAATAGTGTTTTTTGCTTTTGGATGTATTGTGTATGTTTTAAAATTGTCGGTGTTCTCATAATTGCTGGCTGTAAATGTCCGCATGGACACGTGTTCTTTATTAAGACACAACCTCACCATCATCCATTCATTACACATTACTGACTCTACCCCCTCTATTAGCAGCTGGAAAAAGAAATGGAAAGTTGAATTGACAATGAATTTATATATTCATTTAGCTTGGTTATGTAGCTGCGGAAATAACGTCCCCATTATCCACTTGACGGCTAAGGCAGATGCCGGAGACGAGGTGACAACTCAAAAAGGCACCTGGCTTATGAAAATGTTTGTCAAATTACATGACAGGAAAAAGCAGGTTGGAATGTTCTATCTGCCAACAAACTGGATGTGGCCAAGCCTGGAGGCAGTTGACTGACAGCCTGTTTAAACCCAGGCTGCTTATATAATCAGTACCATTTCGTATTCTTGATAATGCTAATCTATGCAAATTTCCTGGTAACACATTCCATTAGACTCAGGTGGGCTATCTGAACACCAGGGAAGTTTGAGAACCCTGGGATGGAATCTCATGTTTGATGTTTTTTAAGAGGGGCAAATTATTTATGTTGTGCTCTGAGTTTTAGTAATTGGCATTACCACTATCAACTTTCTAAAGACCATCTCTAGTATGCAGTGGTCATTGGATTTTTTTTTTAAATTGAAGATCTCATTTAAATGGAATAATGTACATTTCTAGTCTTTTAAAGCCTGACTGGGGTTGATTCAGAGCACCTCCATTTTCTTTTTCTCAAAGTTTATTTTATTAAGGGAAAATCATTTGCCTTTCCAAGATGTCTGGGAAGTATGTGAAAGGTAGATTATGTTACTCTCATTTTATAGCTGGGAAATGGAGGTGGAGGGAATTTGCAGCCTTCTCTCTGTTGGCCTTGGAGTAACAGGGAGAATCTGTGCCTCTGATTTGTACTTAATGGACGTTTTATATCACCCTGCCTAGGTCACTAATTAAGAATGTCTGATAATTAGACCAGACAAATGGGACCATACAGAACTGCTAGGGCCAGAGAAGCAATCTGTTTCAGATGCTCGGGAAGTGCTGAACTCTGCCTGTGAACTAAGGCCCCCAGGGCTCTTTCTCTTCCCCTTTCTTAGTTCTTTCCTTCAGTCACAGACAACGGTATTCATAAGTCCCTGATGAGAGTTTTAACCTTCTCAGCCTGTTGCTACTTTTGAATACAATAGAATGTTAGAGGCCAAGGTTACAGCAAAGAACCTCTAACTCAAACTTTTCATTTTATAGATGTTTATGAGGAATTAGATTCAGAATGTTTAAACAATTGCCTGGTGAAGTTGCAACTCTCATATCATTAGTAGCAGCATCTGAGCTGCCACACATATCTTGATTCTTCATTATTCTTTGTTTTCCAGGGATGGTTATTACATTCCCAGTTTTAGTTGAGCACCTACTGTGTGTCAAGTGCTACATCTGCATTTTGTTCCCACCACAGTCTTCCAAATGGGACACCACACCATATTTTGCAATTGAAGAAGCCTCTTCCTGAGGTTGAGCAACTTGCCCATGCAACTGGTGAGGAAAGGATCAGTGGCTTGAGCACAAAGAGCTGGTTTGAAACCCCTGGTCTTGCTACTTGTTCTCATCTCACTCCTGTTCTGAGGGCTGTTGCTCACTATCGAGATAGCCTAGAAATGTTATCACATATCTGCCATCAGTTTATAAAGGAATGTTTTATAAC
>CAUYQV010064185.1:0-15186 GCA_963574575.1 Galagoides demidoff
GGTTTAGTTATAGCAAATTTCTTCAGTGTGTGAATCTCATTAAAGTATTTAATTTCTCCATCATAAATGAAACTCAGTTTAGCTGGATACAAGATCCTGGGTTGAAAGTTATTTTGTTTTAGGAGATTAAAAGTTGATGACCACCCTCTTCTAGCCTGAAAGGTTTCAGCAGAGAGATCTGCAGTCATTCTAATCTTCTTCCCCTTGTAGGTTATGGTTTTCTTATGTCTAGTTGCTTTCAGAATTTTCTCTTTCATATTAACTTTAGTGAAGTTAATTATGATGTGCCTAGGGGATGTCTTATTCAGGTTGAGTTTTGCTGGGGTTCTGAAACTGTCTGCTATCTGAATTTCAGAATCTCTTGGCATGTCTAGAAAGTTCTCTTTCATAATTTCATGAAAAAGAGCCTCTCTGTTTTGTGAAGCAACTTCGTCACCTTCAGGGATTCCTATAAGGTGAATATTAGTTTTCTTCAAATTATCCCAGAGCTCTCTGAGAGAGTGATCTATTTTTGCTCTCCATTTCTCTTTATCTTTGAGCACTTGGGCACGTTCAGAAGCTTTGTCTTCAAAGTCAGAGATCCTTTCTTCTTCCTGCTCCATTCTGTTACTAAGGGATTCTACCTTATTTTTCAGATCTTTGAGGGCTGCAACCTCTTGCCTCAGTGTTTCAAAATCTGTGGTCATTCTATCTTTGAAATCATTGAATTCTTTAGACAGCTTTTGAATAGTTTGAAATTCTAAATCCCTCCTTTCTTCCATTCTGTTAATCTTATTTGCTATCCAGATTCTGAACTCAATTTCTGTCATCTTAGCTATCTGTTTATGGATGGGATCTTCAATTGCACCTGCCCCATCCTTCCTTAGGGGACTTGATCTACTCTGGTTATTCTGGTTACCAGAGTTTTTCCGCTGATTCTGCCCCATGGTGAATTTGCACCATTTAGAGACTGTCCCAAAACCATTCAGCCTGTGGCTGCCATTGGAGAAGATGCCAGCTTCCTCTGGTTGCCCAGAGAGATAGGGTGTGTCTGTCCAGAAAAGCCTCAGGGGTGTGAACCTTATTATTCTAGCTGCTGTGGCTTCTGCTCTTCTCCTCGGGGTACCGCTATGCCAGTGTGATTCCCTCTTAACTGATCCTCTCACGGTTCTGGGGCCACCAGGCCTGGGGTGCCAGGAACATGTGGGTCTATCAGTTCTGGGGCACCCCTCTTGGGTGCCCGGGAGCAGCTGAGCACTGGCCGAGTGCCAGCCATGCAGGGAACATGCAGCTCAAGCAATTCTCCAGCTGCAGGACTGGGACAGGATGCTTGGTCCCACAGGGGTGGGGGGATGCTGTTCTTGGGCCTCCTCTCACTGTCTCTGCAGGCAATGGGGGAAGGGTGGACTGGAAATTCAAAATGGCAGTGAAACATTAATTCAATTTTTCTGCCTGGTGAGAGGGTGTTCAGAGTCTCAGCAGGATCCCTCTAGGGGAGTAGATCCCACTTTCTGTCGCTCTCACACGTGGCTTGAGACAATAAGTCCTCAGTTCACCGCTGGCCTGTAGGAAACTCACAGGAGCAGACAGAGAGAAAAACACAACTTTCTTGGGGGAGGGAATGGACCCCCTTCCTTAGGGATATATTATGTACCTGTAGATTGCTTTCTAGGAGTCACAGCTTGCCTCAGCAGAGTTGTCCTGCAGATATCACTCTTCTTTCTCAGCTGGGCTCCTAGGCTACAACTTTGTTGGGTATTTTCTGGACTTTATCCTTCCCTCTGAACAGGAGCTTCTGTCGGAGGCTGGTACCTGTCAGCATCTTGCCCCTCCTGCCAAAGATGTTATTTATTTTTATGGCAATATATATGTGTAATAAAATATAACTTCTTAACAGGAAGAAAAAATTTAATTTCAGAAAAATAATTATTCACAGGGAGATAGGAAAGAGAGGAGCACAAAAGAGGCCTCAACTATACCTGTAACATTTTATTTCTTAAAACAACCTTAAGTAAATATAACAAAATGTCAACATATTTTAAGTTTGACCTCAGGGCATGTGTATGTTTCCTGTATTTACTATAATTTTCTATATAAAACACTTCATTTTTTAAAAGTTTTAAAAATTATAAATATGTTCTCATGTCATTAGATATTCTGAAATAAGAATTTTAATGACTTTGTTTACTACTATAAGTATTATTATAATTAAATATTTGTGGTATCTATAATTTCTTCAGAGACATTCCTAGATATTGAATTCCTTTGTCAAGAGTTATGACAATTTTTAAAGCCTGTAATAGATATTGACAGTCATAATAACATTGTACTCATTAACCCTTACAGAAGAGTGGAAGCCAAAAATAATCCTTTCTATCGGGGCTTGGGATATATCTACTCTCAGTCAGACCTACATGTCCCCTCTAGCTGGTGCTCTTCCCCCAATCTGCACAGCTAATCTTTAGTCTGAAAGTTCCGCTAATGGCCCATCCAGCTTAAGCTAACCTTGAATGTGTATAAATTGCATATAGATAATAAGATAATAAGCCTGGGTCATTAGAGAATCTCCCAAGGGAATGAGAGAGGAGATACTTTAGAGGCAGTTCCTATCATCAGTGTGAAAGGGCACGATTCACAACATTGACTCATCTAAGGATGAGTTACTGTGGGTAGAGCTCTACTCCTCATACGGTTTCTGTACATGGAAAGTTCATGAAGCCTCTGGGACCCAGCTTCCCTCTACCACACAGTTTCACTAAATTACTGACAACCTGTTTCTCAGCAGAAGAATACTGATTTTCCTTCCCTGCATGCAATTGAAAGGAAAATGAGAATCCCTGGTAAAGATTGCTCCCTCTACTCCCCAGATTGCTAATTTCTTATTTAAACCTCCTAAAAGCTTGACAGTGGGGCTTCTCCAAGCCACTCTGTTTCACCCCTAGCCTAGTTCCCCTGATCCCCACCCTTTGGAGTTATGCACTCATCTGAATCTGCATCCTGTGGATCTATGAAACCTAAGTGTACAATCCAGGGACAGTTACAGAGACTGTAACCCTGGGTTGGAAACTCACCTGTGAGCTGTGCTCAGGCCTGCTCTACCACACAGCAGCAGAAGTTGTTGAGTGATGCCAGCGAGCCCTTTGGGTCAACTCAGACTGAATGGTGACAAAGCAGGGTGGAATGGCCTCAGTGGTGCTGAGTCAGGGCAGGAAGGTGGGAGCCTTGGGCTCCACCCCAGGGATAAAGCAATGGCTGACAGCTCACATCTTGCCGTGGACTTTCATCTCCATTTTAAAAGGACCTCCTGAAGGCCAGTTCCCCACCACCACTGGCACCCCTACCATAGACATAGAAGTCAGAATGGTGGCTCAATACCAAGTTAATCGGATGACTGCCTCTGCCTTCCCTCTGCCTGGTGAGCTGTAGAAGTCTCTTGCAGTCCTTCCTGGCTAGACAGTAGTGGAGCTACATGCCATGCAGGGGCAGAGCCGGTCATGTCTCCTCCAGCATGGAAGAAAAAATGAAATGAACCCAGGAACCTACAGCTAATAGATTTTACATGGGGCCATACAGGTTGGATGAGCAGCATAACGAAATCACTGCTACTGCTGAGCTGGGGACAGACGCCTATTGGAATGTGCCTGAGTATTGCTCAATCTTTCATTGTGTGTGTCAGAGAGTGCCAAGAAGGGAAATCCTCAACAGCTGCTGTGAAGTATCAGATCAACTCTTTCCTTCTGAGCATGACGATATTTCTAGAGACCCCGCTGATACGTAATCAGTGCTATGTTGTAGCTGCACTGAGAGATAACACCTCCTCTATACAGAATCAGTCTTGGCCCTCCCAGTCATCCTCACTGGCCAAAAGCAGGGCTTCATCCTGCCCTCCAAAACAGAAACACCTGTAAAATCCTGTGATGGCTCTCATTGCCCCTAGTATGAGATCTGACTTCCTTGGCATGACAGGCAAGTCACACTAGGCTCAGGCCCCCGTCTATAACTCTGACTCCCAGTACCCTGGCATGCCTCCTATCACCCTGCAGGCCACAATCATCTGTGCTTTCTTAATTTGCCCTGCACCTTCATGTCTCCAAACCTTCACTCCTATTCTCTTTCTCTCTCTCTCTCTCCTTCTCATTCTTCTAGACCTAGATTAAAAGACACCTGCTCCATAAAATGCTCCTCATTTCTCAATTCAGAGTGCATTAGTCTGTCCTCCAGGCCCCAGCTACATCCCAATTGAACTTTTTTCATTCTATTTTGTATTTTCTTTGTGTTCATTTACTTGAAAGGCATGTATTGAGACATTACTATGGCCCAAAGAACCTCCCCAGTCACTGCACTCAGCACTCAGCCTTAGGAACATATGCATGGTCCTGGACAGACATGCAATTAGCTACATTGCAGTAATAAGGTGGAATGACAGATTATGCCCCCTTCTCTGCCAAAATCTTCTGGTGGTTTCCCATCTCATTCAGAGTAAAAGCCAAGGTCATAATATGACCGACAAGACCCGCCAGAGGAGGCCCTATGATCTTCCTGCTTGCTACTCAGTACACTGCATAACGGGCCCTTGGTTATAGTCTAAACCAGCGGTTCTCAATCTGTGGGTCACAACCCCTTTGTAACAATGAAAATACATCATCCTACATATCAGATATTTACATTATGATTCATAACAGTAGCAAAACTACAGTTATGAAGTAGCAACAAAAATAATTTTATGTTTGGGGGTCACCACAACATGAGGAACTGTATTAAAGGATCACGGCATTAGGAGGCATGAAGAAGGTTGAGATCCACTGGTGTAAACAAAGCTGGAATCTTATTCTGCACAGGGAATAATCACATCACAAGCTGGAAGGAAGGTGTATATTGTACTGATAGACTGATTAGACCAAGGCAGTGAAAAGTTCTGGCTGCTTTTTTCTGCTCATGCCACTGACCAATAGCACAATTCAGGCCAGTTAGGAAACATCTACTTACGTATTAGTGAGCTGACATAATGTCTTCATACTTTGGGCTATGCTACACCTCCCAAGTGAGTCCTTTTTCCCCTAACAACAGTGACAATTAAAGGACATTTTACAGTGCCAGTCTGTTAATGGATTACCTATTTCTTTTTTTTTTTTTTATTGAATGGTAACTATGTACATTAATGCACTTCTGGGGTACAGTGTGGGGTTTTCACATGCAATCCGAAATACTTCCATCAAACTGATAAACACAGCCTTCATGTCATTTTCTCAGTTATTGTTTTAAAACATTCTCATTCTACTCTTAGAGAGTTTCACTTGTACCCCTGTAAGATAAACCTCAAAAATGGTCCCTCCAATCCCCCTCCCTCCACCCATTCTCCCATCCCTTCTCCCTCCCTCCTCCCCACATTCTTAGGCTATTTGGTTATAGTTTTCATATAAAAGGTATAAATTAGTTTCATAATAGGGGTGTGTACATTGGATACTTTTTCCTCCATTCTTGTGATACTTTGCTCAGAAGAACATTCTCCAGCTCCATCCATGGGTTTTCACAACTGTTATACTGTTCTCAATACTTTGTGTCTGTTTGAAATTTCCATGATAAAAGTAAAAATCAATGTTTTAAATGCCAAAGTCTGATTTTCAATTCAGTGAAGTTTGGTTTCTGGTCAGGGTGCTTTTTTGTGTTTGCTTTTGTTCAAACTACCTTGGTGCAAATCCCAACTCATTCATTCATTAAACAAGTCTTTATGGAGTGCCTGCTAAGTTCCAGGTAGTGTTCTGGCCACTTTCATTATATCATTCTATGTGACCACTTGGAGTTTTCACTCAATATTTTTCTACTGTAAAGACAATTAAAAAATGCTAGAACTAATCCCCCCAAACAAGGACAGAGTTGCCTATTCTGGAATTTACTTTGAAATAAGATTTTTAAAAATCCTTCCTAAAGCTATGCTTCTATTCAAGGCTTTTTCTAACATTTTTTACCCATTTCTTCATGGAAAAGAAACATTACAAAATTAAAGTTAATAAAAGTGCTCTTTTGCTAGAGAAGATGGGTTGACAACCCCGGCTATTCAACATGAATCCATGCAGAAGACCAAACTTGACAATGTTACTGGCACAACTGCAGAAGTGGAAACTTGAACACAGAAGCCATAATGCCATCGTTCATTACTACGCCTTACCAGGAGGAAGGGAGGGTTTCACCAGTTTTCTGATGTAATTTTTCCCCACCACGATTATATGTACAAAGGTCATGGCAAGAAATTCTCAACATCTGCATTTCTTTTCTGCCCATTAATATTATTCATTTTGTTTCACAATTAGTACTGGACATAATTTTGTAACATAGAAGAGGAGAGTGTTAAAAAAAATTTTGTCTCAGGGTCAAATATGCCAGACCTGTCACTGTTTTCGAACGGTGGGTGTGAGAGAACGTCTGTGGGGGAAAAGGTGCAGACACAATTGGAGTTAACCCTGTGTGCTAAACAAGCGGAGGAGCTCAGGTCAGATGCCAGGTGGGGGACACAAATGAATACACACACATACACACACACACAAAACACACATGAACACAATGCAAATGGACATGGGAAAACACACAGACATATACAACACACATGCATACATATGCACGTACACACGAACACGCGTAGACAAACCCACATGCATACACACATATGAACACATACACATGTACATAAACCCACATGCACACACACATGAACACATACACATACATAAACCCACATGCATACACACATACACACATGTGCATATGTGCACATGCACAAACACACCATATACACATATACAAATATACACACATACACACATGCACACACACAGATACAGACACATGCATATGCACAAGCAACACATGTATACAAGTATACACACAAATACACAAAGCATACACACATACACTCATATACACATGTACTCACAGATATGCATATACCCACGTACACACTGTCACACATAAACACACATTCACAGACTATACACACCTACAGACACACAGACACACACTTTCACAGGCATAAACACACATACGTGCAAACATACACACATGCACACACAGGCATCCACTTAAGCATGCATACACCTACATGAATACAGACATGTACACACATACATACACATGCCTTCACACATATACACACATACCTGCCCATACAGACACATTGACACATACCCACACACACATACACAAACATACTAAACGCTCATATACATGTGCACACATACATGTCAAACACAAACATGCCTATGCCCATGTATACACAAGCTTACAGACACAAACACAGTTACACACATACACAAACTTACACAGACACATGTACACACATGCATACAAACATCTGTACACATACATGTATGCACAGACACACAGATAATTATAATTACACATATGCACATACACACATATACATAAACACACACACAGGACCTCCAGTTAAATTTTAATAGGAGATCAACACTGGACAAAATTTTAAGATATGCAGTATATGTGCCATGTAACATTTAACACACTCTTCTTTTTTTTTCTTCAAAACACTCTCACTCTATCACTGTGGGTAGAGTGCCATGGCATCATACCTCATAGCAACCTCAAACTCTTGGGCTCAAGTGATCCTCTTGTCTCAGCTTCTTGAGTAGCTGAGACTACCTGTGCCCACCACAACTCCCAGCTAGTTTTTCTATTTTTAGCAGAGATAGGGTCTTGCTTTGTTCGTGCTGGTTTCAAACTCCGACATTCTTCTACTAAAAAAAAAAAAAATGCTAATTCTAATTTCACTGGCAACCTGTATGATCTGTATTTGTTTGGGAACTTGTCCAACAGTTTGACCTAGTGGTGGGAATACGGGCACTGTGGGCACAGCAGTGACAGCCACTGGCTGCTATGGTACCCCTAACAGAAGCTTTCACCTTAGAAGTCTGAATTTCCATGGTTGCTTGATAGGTAGAAAGTTATGGCATGGTGAGCCACATTTCTGCAGCACTTACCTGGAGCTGAGAGGGGCCTGTGGCTCACAGAGGGGCCTGTGCCCACCATAGTCCATGGCTCCCTCCCCAGAGCCTGCCCTTTAGGGGCAGCAAGCAGCGACCTGGCCTGGGATGGCCTCCTCAAACCCTGCTGGGCACCTCTGTGGTTCAAAGGTGCTGTTGTCACTCCCATTTATAGGTGAGGAAACTGAGGCACAGAGAAGTTCAGAAAGGTACCTGAGAACACAGTGAGTAGTGGGACTGGGAGACATGGTTGTAAAATCTGCTTCCAGACCTGGTAAGGAGACCAGAATGGGAAGATTAGCCTGGGGGAGCGGGGCAGAGGCGGGGCTGTCTCCTCCAAGGTTGTCATTCTGCTCCCATCCCTCTACACCCCTGCCAGATGTCAGACCCCACACTCCTCTGCTCTCTGTCCTGAATCTGCATCCTGAGGGTCTTGTTGGTTCCTTGGGGCTCATGTGAAAGGCCTTGAGTGATGGCCCAGTCTTAGAGGACTCCAGAAGCCCCCAAACCTTCAAGTCCAAGGGCACGCTCTGAAATGACAGGGGGCTGGGGTTCAAGAGTGTGGTCCTGGTACCCCACATAGCCCCTGGGTTCTGCCCTGCCAGTCTGAGGTGGGGAGAATGCTCAGACAATGCACCGAGGCCAGTGGTAGAAGCCAGGCCCCATCCCCAGCAGGCCTCCAGCTGCAGGACACCCTGGGCAAACATCTGCTGGTATAGGGAGGGAGGCCCTCGAGAACAAATCTGAAGAGACGAACCGGGACCCAAGGCCTTGAGCCTGTCCTTGAGGTGCTCTCTTCACTCACATGCAGCGGCCAAGCCCAACAGGGAGCTCCAGTCCCTGGGCCTTGCACCTGCCCTCTCTCAGGGGGAGTGGGCCTGGCTTTTCAGGGGGGGCTTACACAAATCTCTCCTCCCTTCCAGCGGGTTGCTAGAATCTTCACTAGAGAAAGACCCTTTGATAGAGACCTTCTAAGCACAATGGAATTCTCTCACGTGAGAAAGTGGCCAGCTGTTACCAATGAAGAGAATTCACACAAATGTGGCATTTCTCACACTACTTGGAAATGAAAGAAATACAATTCTATTGTGGCTTTTGGTAGGGGTCGTAAGAGATGGCACTATGGAGGCAGGCATGAGCATAGGAAGGTTTTCAGCAGTGGGAGGAGAGAGGAGAGTGCCCAGGCCCAACAGGGGGACACGATCCTGGAGCTGGGCACAGAGGGCTCACTTGGTTAGCTGGGGCCTGCCAGGTTTCTCCAACATGAAGCTACTATTTTCCTCTTTGTCACAAGTAAGCATTTTTGAGAAGCTGTAAATACTGGGCTGCTCATCACACTTTCAATGTATTTGTTCATCTAATTCTATCTCAAGGACCTCTTGGCTCCTATCTATTAGCTGGTACAATCTGTTATTATGATTGTTCATTTTGACATTCGCAGCATCCCAAGTCCACTTGCGGAAACCCCTTTCGTGGTGGCCCCAGGATCTCTCTGACATGCCTCCGTCCTTCTTTGCAGCTGCCTGATTTCGTGGCACAACACAAGGTGCTAGACTCTTTGTATCCTCCCGTCTGGTTCTGGATTCAGTCATCCCTCCCAGGAGTGGTGCATTGTGGTGTCAGAAGCTGCCATCTGCGTGGGGTGTGCCTGTGGCTCCACCTGTGTGTGTGAGTTCCTGTGGGGCCTCTGCCTTCAAACCAGACCCAGTGATTCCTCTGTTCTGCTCCCTTTGTGAGGAGAAGTACTGGCTCTCACCACCCTCACTGCTTCCCCTGTTTTAGCCCCCGACTGTCACTGCTCCCTTCCACTGGTGTCCTTCCCTGCATAGACACCCAGGCCATACTCTCCAGCCCTTGTTCCTGGGCCCAAAACCTTCCTGATCTTCCTCATTGTATGTCTGGGACTCCACCCCTGACGCTTGGCCAGGTCTTCAGAGAAGCAAGTAATGTTCCTTTTTTGCAGCTGCCAGGGAGCTTTGGGAACAAAAGATCCCTGGGGGACGTTCAGAATTTCACTCTGGCAGTGAGTTCAGTATTCCAGGTAGATTGAGGGAGGACTTTAATGCATCCTCCCCCCTTTCCTGACCACACAGGGTGTCTTTAATGAACTCATGCTTTGCTTGGGACATGTATCTCTGTGGATGACTCTTCTTTCTCTCCCTGTGGGGCACAGAGGGCTCCAGGGAGGATGCTGCTGGGAGGAGGAGATGGGGGCTGGCTGAGGTCAGGAGCCCCTGACTGTCTGCCCACTTGCCCGGTTCTGCCACTGTCCTGGGTGAGAACTTGGGCCTCGCCATTATTTCTGTCTATAAAATGGAAATGTGAAGCTCCTTGGCCTCTGATGTGATTCTGATCATATTACTTAGGACACAAAGATGAGTAAGGTCGTTTCCCTGACCCAGCTGATTAGACTCTGCCAGAGTCTCTGCCAGATTCTGGACAGTCTGTGGGGGCTGCTCCCAGCCTGAGGGAGGTCATCCTGTGTGGGTGTACAGGAGGTGGATAGCCTGGCCCAAGGGCACCTGTGATGGGTGTCAGGTGGGGATCCTTCAGCGTGAGTCCATCATCTGACAAGGTCTGTTTGGGCAAAAAAGCAGAGTTGGGAGGGAGGTGGGGGGTGGCGGTGGGGGGGAAGCCACGTGCATTCTATTCCAGCCAGCAGAAAAGTGTATGGCCCAGACAGTTAGAGGGCAGTTAAAGGTTCTTTGATCTATTTTTCAAAACTTTTATTGTGATATGGTTCACATACCACACAAGTGACCCATTTATAGTGTAACAATCTGTCGGTTTTTAGAATAGTCACAGCTGTGCAATCATCAGCATGGTTTCTAAACATTTTCACCTCAGCAGAGAAGGCTGTGCCCCTGAGCTCCCACTGTCTTGCAGGTGTCACAGGGTGGGATCGCATCTCCTGTGACTGCTTCTGTCACTCAGTGAGGTGTCTCAAGGTCCATCCGTGCTGTAGCATGTGTCAGATTTTCCTTCATTTTTAGGGACATGGGGTTATTCCATTGTATGCATGTACCACCTGTTGTTTTATGCCCCTATCAGACAGTGGCCATTTGGGCTGTTCCCACCTTTTATGAACACTCATGTATAAGTATTTGTGTGGTCTTTGGTTTATTTTTTTAATAGTGCCCTTTGAATAGATATATATGCAGCTCATATAGATTCCAAGGTGTCACTTGTCATTTTTGGGAGGTCCTGTCCTGCACCCAGCCTGGGGTGGAGGAGCTCTGCTCTTCCCTTCTCCCTGGGTCCCTCCCAGGGCTCCTTCCCTCAGCCTTTGTCACAGGACAGGCTATCCCTGAGCAGCCTCTTGCTGGGAGAGGTTCTGACTAGGCTCTTCCTCCCTGGGGGCTAATGGTGCCCCCATGCCCTCAGGGGCAGACCAGCCCTTGGGTGTCCATGATGATGACAGCCAGCCTCCAGGGGAGCCCTGACCTCTGCAGGGATGCTGTGGAGCACCCAGGGAGGACCAAGGGTCCATTCTGTAGGCAAAGCAGCCAGCATGCCCTCCTGCAGTCCTCTCACCCCTGCTCCTTACTGGAGCTCTGGAAAGCAGGGTGCAGCATCCCCGGAGTGGATGTCTGCTCCAGTTCCAGCCCTGTCACTTGCCATGTGAGTGCCCAGTGTCTCCACTGTGGGATGTGTCAGCTGTTGGGTTGTGGTGGGGCTGAGTGGAGTTGACTTGGGTAGAAGTGCCCAGCAGATGTTTAGACCATCAGCAAATGGAGGCAGGGTCTTTTGAAACCTAGCCATACCCTTTAGGATTCCTTGGAAGGGACACCCGCAGAGTGAGCCTGAGTGCTCTCCCCTGCCAGGAGGAAGGCGCCAGGAGGTTGGGGGCAAAGGGGAGGGAAGAGAAGAGTGAGGCCCAGGGGGTCCCAAGAAGACCCCTGGTGGGAAGAAGTCGTGGCTTGGCAGGGAGTGCCATGGATGCTTGCTGCCATTCTCTTCTCACTTCAGTAAGACACCCGTGTGTGTCACAAAACCATCTTCCTCTTCATCATCCTTATCTTCAGCCCCAACTCCAAGAGCACTCAGGGACCACTCTCAGCATCTCAGCCCTCAAGAAGTTAAACACAGAAGCACCATATGGCCCAGTAATTCCATTTCTGGGTACATTACCAGTAGACTTAAAAACAGATATTCCAACAAAAACTTGTACACAGATGTTCATAGCCGCATTAATCACACTCACAAAAGGTGGAAACAAGGAAAATGTCCGACAGAGGATGAGTGGATAAGCAGAATGTGGCGTAGCTAGGCAATGGAGTTCATTCAATTATAAAAGCAAGTCCTGATATGTGCTACTGTCTGGACACCACATGGGCAAACCTTGACAAGGAGTGAGTCACAAAAGGCCATGTATTGTAGGAGTCCATTTACACGAAACACCCAGAACAGGCATGTCATGGAGACTTGCCACACTGAGCTTCACCTCTTACTTGCCATGTGACTTGGACGAATTGCTGACTCTCTTTGTGCCTATGAAATTCACATGGTGATAAGTGAGCTACTTTATGGGGTTGTTGGGAAAATGAGATGAGCAAAGGACTCAGAGCCATGCCCTCACGGAAAGTCCCTGGTGAGCGCCAGCTCTTTTGATTTGGACTAGATTTCCAGGAAAAGCTTCACAGAGCAGATACTGGACCTTGGAATTTGAGACAAATATGGTAACAGGTGGAAAGAGGAGCTCATGTTAGCCATCCCCCACCATGAACCAAGTCCTGGGCGGGGCCTTGGACAGCCCTTCTCTTGGGAAATTCCTCCAACACTAACCTGAGTGCTGTCATTGTTCCTAGTCTAGAGGAAGAACTGAGGGTCAGAGGGGTTAAGAAACTTGCCTGAAGTCACATAGTTTTAATGCTGTGCATGCATAAGTGTACGGGGTGAAGTCTGCATGTGCAGCTAACTCTGAAATTCATCAGAACCAAGGTGGGCGATGCAGCATGCACAAACAGCAGTGCTAACAAGGCAGCTGAGGGACACAGGCCTTCTCTATACAATCCTTCTGGCTTTCCTGTTTGAAAATGTTCATAATACATAGTACTGGGAATGAGGAAGGGCAGGAAAGAAAGAATGGGAAAGACAGCGTGTCCCACACTTGGTCACCCTCTAGGGTCCCAAGACCTCTCCTCAAACCCACAGAGCAGCCCTATGTTCCAGAGACTCTTGGGCCCAAGACCAGGAGACTGAATGCACCTCCTTTGGGCTTTTCTGGTGGAGCAAACACCCCTGGAAGGCCCATCCCTATCTCTTGCTTTTCAAAGTGAAATGTAGCCTTTTGGACCCTGGCTTCTGCCAATGGCTGAGAGCAGACAATTAGGCCACTGTGGTACCACTGTGCCCAGGACCATGTACTCTGGGCAGAGCTCGGCAGTCTCACCCTCAGCAGTGAGCCCCAATTCCTGAACAGCCCCTCTAAGCCCTCTGGGCTCCCTGCAGGGGCAGAACTGAGTTCTCTAGGATCCCTGGTTGCCCTGCTCCTACTCTCCGATTTTTCTCTCCATCATCTAGGGTGATGCCCTGGCTGGGAGCCCAGACACCTGCTTCTTTCCACCCCTGGGCTTCTGGCAGCATAAGCTGCAAGGTGGAGGCGGAACAGCTAACGGAGGGAAAAGCCTTCCCTCCACTGCATGCCCTGCCTGCCTTTCCCTGTCCCACTTAGTGCCTGAAATTTCTGCCACCCAATCCTCAGACCACACTGGGGGCCTCTTCTTCTTACCCAAGAAGGAAACCAAGGCACAGGGTGGAGCCTCCTCTCTCTTTACCTCAGTCTCCTTTCCTGATCCATGGGGGGAACCATGGGAGCACTTTCCTCAGAGTGTCTTGGGAGGATGGAACAGGGCCTAGCAGAACCTTGAGCTGAGGTGAGCTGGAGGGGTGGAGGGATGGGGGAGGCGAGGTCCTGGCCCAGCTTCAGGAGGCTGTGAAGGGTTGGGAGGGAGATAGCAGGGGCTGTGCCCAACCCTGGGCTTCTGACAGTCTCAGTGATGACATTTGTTACTGTGCGTAATGTTCCTGCTGAACCCAAGGGAGCCTCTCTCTCTCTAGTGTACCTGGCACTACCCAAGCTGAAATGATGGCAATTACCCCAGAAGGAGGGGAAAGCTTCAGTGCTTTGACATGCAGGAGGCTACAGAGTGAGGTGGAGCTGGCTCTCGCCCTCTCTGCCCCCTTCTCTCTCTCCCTTTCTTTTCCTCTGTCTCCCTCTCTGGCTCTCTAACCTAATTATCTTTTGGGCCCCTCTGGCTTTCCACATCCTCATCCCCTCCTTGGTACCCAGCCATTAATATACTTCTCATTAGTCTCTTAGGGAAACTGAGGCTCAGGCTTCACTGTGCTGCCCGTCTACCCTAGGAAGGAGTGAGCCAAGCTTCCTGATTCCAGACCTGGAAAGCACCCCATGGAAATAGCCTGCTCTGCCAACTGGGCCCCTGAGGTGGATGGCAGGAAGGCAGAAGGCACTGGGACTGCGGGTCAGGTGGCTGGACCCTGGCACGTCCCAGGGAGTGACCCACCCCTGCCCCCCTGGCTCAGCTGGTACCTCAGTGTCCTCTGTAAATAGCAGTGCTATTCACAAAACCCCCAAAACAGAAACAATGCAAGTTTCCATCAATAGAAGAATAGGTAAACAAAATGTGGTATTTCTAGACAATGGACTATTTTTCAGCCATCAAAGGAATGAAGTTCTGACACTTGCCATGGCCTGGATGGGTCTTGAGAACTGGATGCTGAGTGAAGGGAGCCCGTCACTCAAGGCTGGGGTCCTGTGATTCCATTTGTATGAAATGTCCAGAACAGCTCAAACCATAGAGACAGAAAGGACAGTGGTGATTTCCTCGAGCTTGTGGGGGGAGGAGGAGGGAGGATGGCTAAGGGTTGGGATGATGAAAATGTTAAAACTGATAGTGAAGGTGGTTGCACAAGACTGCAGACATTAAAAGCCATCGAATCATATACTTTAAATGGGTGAATTGCATGGTACATTAAGTATTTCTCGGTTCGGCACCTGTGGCTTAAGCGGCTAAGGCGCCAGCCACATACACCCAAGGCAGCGGGTTCGAATCCCCAGCCCGGGCCCGCCAAACAACAATGATGGCTGCAACCAAAAAAAAATGGCCAGGCGTTGTGGCGGGCGCCTGTGGTCCCAGCTACTTGGGAGGCTGAGGCAGGAGACTCGCTTGAGCCCAGGAGTTGGAGGTTG
>CAUYQV010064186.1:0-44942 GCA_963574575.1 Galagoides demidoff
TAAGGCTGCTTAACTCTCACTCTTAGGCTTAAGTGATTCTCTTGCCTCAGCCTTCCAAGTAGCTGGGACTACAGGTGCCCCCCACAATGCCCAGCTATTTTTTTTTTGTTGTTGTAGTTGTCATTGTTGTTTAGCCGACCCAGGCCAGGCTTGAACCCGCCAGCCCTGATGTCTGTGGCTGGCGCCCTACCCATTGAGCTATGGGCACCGAGCCCCTTTTTATTTTTTGAAGTTTTTGTTGGTAAACTTTGCCCACGTGACTTTGAATTTTATTTTTTAAATGAGCAAATAATAAAGTTGACTCCATTTTTACTGTATGGTTCTGTGAGTCTTAGCATATGGCCGTCACAATCAGAACGCAAAACAATTCCATCATTCCCCCAAACTCCTGTGGTCACACTGTCCCCACAACATGCACGGATCTGTTCTCTACTACTGTAACTTTCTTTTAAAGGTCTGATGTAGTGGGCAACAGATATACGTGCTGAAACTTGGACAGGTAAATCAGAAAGGATGCGGTTGACTGTGTTTCTTGGAAATTAAATAATGGACCATGATATAGTCTATCTCAAAACTTTCGTAGTAACCTATGTATGCAAAAAAAAAAAAAAAAACTTCATTGTCACTAATAATCAGGGAAATGCAAGTTAAAAGCACAATGAGATACCACCTTAACCCTGTCAGAATGGCTATTATTCAAAAACAATAGATATGTTGGCACAGAGGCGGTGAAAGGAAACACTTAGACACTGTTGATGGGACTGCAAATTACTCTCACTTCTATGGAAGACAGTATGGAGACTGCCCACGGAACTACAAGTAGACCTACCACTGGAAAAATAGAGCTACATGTAGCACCCCACTCCTGGGTATCCACCCGAAGGACAAGAAATCATTTTATCAAGAGGCACCTATACCTGAAGTGTTATTGCAGCACAATTCACAATTGAAAACGTGTGGAGTCAACCCAAACGTCCATCAGTTCCCGAATGGAAAAACCACGTGAGTGGTATGCACAGACCACAGCTGGTTAGCCTGGAGTACTACTCACCCATACAACAGAACCAGTTCATGCATTTTGCAGCAATTTGGTTGAAACTAGTGACCATGACCTTAAGTGAAGTATCTCAAGAATGGAAAAAGCAAACACCACACGTACTCCTTAATGATTTGGGTATAAGTCCTGGCCCTGAAAGAAGCAAACATTGCTGGAAATCAAGAAGGGGGGCTCAAGAGCAGAAGGGAGGGGCAAAAACCTTTAACAAGTACAAGAAATAATATTCAGGCTATGGGCACACCTATAATGCTTGACTAAGCATTATAAAGCTATCTATGTAACAAAAACATGTTTGCCCCCTTAATATTTTGAAATAAAACATTTTTTAAAAGGTCTGACATAAATGAAGTCATGCAGTATATCACCGTTGGGGGCCAGCCTTACTGTTGCACCTGTCAGTAGCCTCTCTTTTTATGGCTGTGTAGTATTCCCTTGTATGGATGGATTGGGTAAGGGAGTGCTAACTTTGTTTCTTTGTCCACTCTCTTGATGGCATGGCTCCTTTGTCTCCTGACATTTTTCATGTTATTTCTTTTTCTAAGGTCATTCTCCCCTCCCTCTTCCCCTTTGCCTGCCAAATATCAGTTTGAGACTGATAGAATTCAGATACATAGTATCATCCCGAGTGCCTTTTCCATAGGGACACCCCCTCAGACTCTAGGCCAGATTAAGTCCCCTATACTAGGTGCTCCTACCCACCTGTGTTTCTTCTGGGAATACAATCCTCACACTTCAAAGTAGTTTTGATTCATTCACTTGCCTCTCCACCATTCTGTTAGCACCATAAGGGCAAGCATGCTGCTCCTGGTATATCTCTACCATTCAGCAAGTACCAATAAATATTTGTTGAGTTAATGAATACTACTCTCTATAGCCTGATGTTACACCAAAAAGTCACAAATCAAATGTCTGCTGAATTAATAAATGTTTTTTTGTGTCCATTCCTCCATAGGGACATACATTCATTTTGTTTTTATTTTGGTTTACACTACTCAGAATACTATGTCAACCTTTCCTCGTATTTTTTTTTTTGTAGAGTTGCAAAAAAAATTGAGATAGTCTGTAATAATGACACAGTACAATAAGATAAAATTATAGATAAATGATTGGTATAAAGTGAAATAGAGAGGAATAAGAGTAGGAGACCGAGGGCAAAGCTGGACCACAAAATTCATGGCAGAAAGTCTGAGCTTCCTGGCAACCAGAGACAAAGGGAAACCATCAGTGACACACTGTATGTTGCCCAGTAGTGACAATTATAGCAATTGGTCCGGAGATGCTGAAGCCAAGGGAATTGTCCCACGTGGAACTTCAAAACGGGACATCTGATGGGCATTTTTTTAAAGTGGTGTTTTTACATTAAATCCAAAAGCTAGACTCATGCAGACTTTTCCCGAGGCAGCTCTCAATGCAAACTTAAAACAGTACGCCTAAACACAGTCAGGGAATCTGCTTCCGCACGAGGGAAAACCATTTACTTGGTCCAGATACACAGCACTGATCATCTAGTCTGATCCAGGGATAACATTTAGTGCCCCTAGTAGAGTAGAGGGGTTACGTATCCTTCAGATAATCCTCCGTGAATCATGTTTCTTGCACCTGGGATTTTCATGACAGCCAGCAGCAGGCAGTTGGAGTTTCTGTTTCCTAGCAAGGGCGTAGAGCAGTCATTTTTAGTGGGTGTGCTGCTGGAATTTTAAAGATCATTAATTAAATTACTTTTAAAAGAAATTTAAAGGACTGGAAAAATGTTCTTTTTTTTTTTTTGGATCAACATAATTTAAGTGTGCCATGGAAATTTAGCTATAGATTTAACAGTGCTATGGGATAAAAAGGTTGAAAAACACCTTTGGATAATGTTAGCATTCTGTGTTGTCAACACAGGGTAGGCCCACATCTTTCATAAATCAACTAAGTGGGCGGCAAGATTGGTTTCCTCTCGTGAGATCAAGCCTCCTGACTGAGGCTCTTGCTTGATCAATTTCCTATGTCCTCAGCAAGCTCAGGTGAGTCACCCACACAATAAAGGTCACAGAAGAGATACTGAGGTTGCTCCTCTCCATTCCCGAGTTCCAGGTATGTGCAATGCCAGGAAGATACTTTTGGACAATTTGATTCCGTTTCAGGAGGATTTGGACAACAGAGCTTGAAGAGAAGCCCAGATTCTGAGATCAAATATACCCAAGAGATCGTGAGTATCAGCTAACATTTGGATACAGAATGCATTCCCACTCACAAGGTCTTTTTTTTTTTTTTTTTTTTTGCAGTTTTTGGCTGGGGCTGGGTTTGAACCCACCACCTCCAGTATACGGGGCTGGCACCGTATTCCTTTGAGCCACAGGCGCCGTCGCCCCGCCCCCATGGTCTTCCCATTGGTGTTCACAAACGCAGGGCAGAAGGTAGACTGGGCAAGGCTTATTATCATCACTCCCGTTTTATAGATGACATAGAGATACTTAGGAAGTTAAATAAGTTGTCTGAAGTCTCCCAGCATAATGTGTCAGAGCCAAAACTCTAGTTTTCCTGGACTCAAATCCTGTGTTTTTTTGCACTTCCCATTTAAAATATTAACATACTAGAATACTACATGTTAATGTAGTATAATGATTTCCTAGAATAATAACAGAGAGGCAACTTTTATCTTTAGATCAAGAAGGAGTTTCCAACTATAATAAAAGGGATTTGGATTAGACATTAGGAGGATATTTCTGCCAGGAAGAGATATGAGTCATAAGCGCAGGGCACTAAGGGAGACTCTGGAATTTTCTTACTTGTAACCTTTAAAAATGTGAGTACTGCTCTGTTTAGAGAATGATTTGGGAGCTGTCCTGTTTAGAGACACCCATGTCTCCCTTGAACTTTACTTTGCCTCCCACCCTACTCTTTGGTAGCCAAACCCAGGCACCTGAGGGGAGCATCGGTCTGGGGCACCTGCATTCACTCATTCATTCAGCAATACTTCCTGTGCCATATTTGAGCCTCACAGGAGATATTTTTCACCTGGGATATGCAGATGCAGAGGCTGCATCAGGTGAAGGGACTAGTTACAGAGGTGTCAGCAAGGTAAGGGACCCAACAAGCATGGTGAAGGATCAGAAACCAGGAATACGAGGACAGCCAGAAGGAATAGTGTTACTGGAGCTCATGAGCTCGTGGAAGAGGAAGAAAGCCATGGAGGGACGCTCCCACCAGATCCTCAGTCTTGAAGCAGGGAGAGGTCTCATCTTCCTTGCACCCACCTGCCTTCCCATCTCCCTCTGATGCCCACAGTGGCCGCACCCAACAAAGCCTATTGTCAAGAGAACTGGGAGGCACCATACCCACAGGTCAGCCTCCTGAGGCCACAGCAGGACAGAGGGTTAGAGGATGAACTGGAGCAGGCAGAGGGAAGTGGACAGTGGCCAGCACGGTGGGAAGGACATCGACACAGTCCCTGCCCTCCTCTGGCTTCCATCCGAATGGGGCAGCCAGACAGTAGACCCACAAACAGAAAGGGGACAGCACAGCAGCAATGGTGACAACTGCTACGGAAGAAAACAGAGCAGGGGGAGTTGGCAGTGGGAACAGGAGCTACTTCGGATACAGCAGTCAGGGAGGCCTGTGAGGAGGTGACATTTTACAGAGCCCTGAGTGACATGGGGGGCTAGTCCAGTGGTCCCTGTTGCAAGGCCTGGCAGTCTGATTCCGGAGAGGGGAGTGAGCACCTTACTGGGAAAAAGAGAGGGGACGAAGCGAAGGCTGGTTCCGCAGAGGTCCCCTCCCCCAGAGCCAAGAGCAGAACCTGGATGGAGTCGTGCCCCTGCCCCCAGGCGGGCGCAGACGCTTTGGGAAAGGACAAAGGAAGAAACGCCAGGTGGGTGCACTGGGATCCCTGCCCGCAAGCACAAGCCCCGTCTCAGCTCTGCTCAGCCTGGCCGGCTCGTGCTGCCCCCCCACAGCCATGGCAACAGATTCATTCTGAATGAGGCGGAAGCATGTCAGGCCGTGCGGGGGCTTCAGAGCTTACTCAGCGAGAGACAAGTGTGGGGAGGGAAGGCTGCTGTCACCGATTGCTAGGCAGTGACCCAGAAAATGTCTCAGACTCCCATGGCTTCTCCCCAAGAGTTGGAGGAGAGTGGCAGCTGGTGGCCAGGTGGTGTGGCACCCACACCCAGCCATGGTTGTGCTCCACAGCAGTCGCAGGGCTTTGGAGTGGTCTATAATTGAGTTTGTGGGGTGCTCACACCCACCTCTCCCTAACTCACACACACACACACAGCCCCCCTCCTCCATCTGTCTCTCTCAGCCTCCACCCTCCGGAAGTGCAGGATTCTATAAGAGCATATAGCAGGAACACAACACTTCTATACATGGTGGTTCCAGGAAGGCTTCCTGGAAGAAGAGACATTTAAGCTGAGACCAGATAGCAATGTAGGAATTAGCCAAGCAAGGAGGATGTGGGGAAACATTCCAATGGGGTGAGAGAGAGAACACACCAGGGTGCCCGGGGTCAGGAACTGAGCAGAGCTCAGAACAGGCAGGACCAAAGTAGAGAGACCCTGGTGGCCATTCCCACTCTCCTTCTGGCCCCTTGTGAGCCCTGAACTGGAAAGGCAACAGTCACTCTTATCCCCAGAGCACTTTATGTTTGCAGCGTGCTTCCTGGTCTGTTTTCCATCAGTTGCTATGTCCGAGTTATTAAGGACAGCAGGGCTGGGACAGTGCATATCCGTGAGGGCGGAGGCTCCAGCACACTCAGCAGCTTGTTCTGGGGCACACAGCTCAGGGTCAGGCCAGACACACTGCACTCCTGACCCCTGGTCCGATATTTGTCTCCCTATAACCATCGTCCCCTCACCTGTGGCAAACAGCTGGCCATGTGATCAGCACTGCCCGCCCTGCCATAGCCACCAGCCCGAGGGCTGGATCCTGTTGGAGAGAAGAACTAACCCTTCTGCCTGATGCCTGCAGGTGCACACCCTAGGCACACGCACGTGTGAGTGTGTTCAGCCCACAGAACGCCCCGCCTGGCATCAGGCTCTGTGGCTGAAGCTTGGGTTCCCAAGTTCCACCCTGCTCCACTGCATGGCCAAGTGGTGTCCTGGGCATGAACCTCCAGTGCTGTTTCCAAGGGGTTTTCTCTCCCCCTAAGATAACAGGAGGTTGCAAGTTGTCAAGTCTTAACATGTTGTTTTCAAGTGGCTTTCGGTCTTGGATTTCCCACCTCATTCTACTGCCTTTAGTGTCAGGCAGAATCTGCCTCTTTGTTTCCCGTCCGCGCCTCCCTCCTCTCTCACGTCCTTCCCTCCCTGCTCCGTGGTGCTGTAAGCTGTCCTGAACCCTCCATCCTTCCATACACTTCGTCTCCTTTCCCTTCCTTCCGTGCTGGGCTGTCCCTCTGACATTCCCCGCTCAGTCTCCATCCCCTCCTGACTGCTGTTCTCTTATTTCAATCTCCATTTTTTTTTTCATGGCCATGTCTCCCTAGGGAGAGGAACCCAAGACCCCCTAAAAGCTGGCCGGGAGGTCCCAGCCTTGCTTCTCGGATCTGTGCTTTAGGGAGGCAAGTGGAAGGGAAGGCATCACGACTCCTGCCTTCCAGCGGGAGGGGGAGGAGGCGCTGAAGGAAAGAGCAGCTATTAGTCACCAGAGGGAGAAAAAGAAAAGGAATTGGTCCAACAGCAGGTGGTCCAAGAAAGCTCACACAGCCCAAATCAGCCCTGAATTTAATAAGGGGACAGGAATTAGAGGCAGGCAGGGAAAGACATTGCTGCCGGCCTCGCTTCCCTCCCTCCCCCAGCCGGAGGAAGGGAGAAAGGGAGCGGCAGGTAGTAGGTGCTTCTGCCCCACACTCATCGCTTTGATCTCCTGTGATGCTCTCCTGCATCTGCGGCTTGTCTATTGCAGTATTTCCATATTAACTATTTATCAAATGCTTCCCTTGTGCCAGGTTGGGTGACCAACCAGCCCCATTTGCCTGGTGACATTGAAAGCTGAGGGGAAGAATGATGGGAGGCAGAGGGGACACATGTAGGCAAGAGAGAAAGTGACCAAGTACCGCTAGCCTTCCTACTGTGCTTTGGGGGCTTCAAACACCCCTTAGACACCTGGGGGAAACAGCACAGAAAGCAGGTACTTTTGCAGCTGAGGGCGTGTCTCTCCTCTGGTTCTTTTTATTTAGTCTCAGAAACAAAAATTATTTAAATAAACTCAAAAAGAGTTGATGACACCTCTAGGTGCCAGGCTCAGAGATGAATAATGCCTGGTCTGTGCCTTCAAGGTGATAGGTACACAGACAACTCCACCCAGTTGATGTGCAAAGTTTCAGGGTGACTAGCTCTGCCTAGAGGTCTAAGAGAGGGTCACAGGCCACGGCCTTTAAGCAGATACTCAGAAAATAAGGAAGAGTCATCCAGATGGCAGGGGTAACCCCAGCAGATGGAACAGCAATGCTGTGAACCTTGGAGTCACTAATGAGTATGGCGTGTTTGAAGGAAGGGAGGGGGTATGGGGACAAGAAAGAACCAGCCAGGGCAGACTACTAGCCAATGTCCCCTCTAGGACTCTTGTGGACGTGTATCAGCAGGATGGGAGGGTTGACAGGCTCCCAAAATTCTGGGATACAGGGATTGCAACCCATCTCCCTACCCTGGTTGATATGACTAAACCACACGTCTCAGGAGAAGGTTCCCGAGAAGGATGAAGGAGCCAGAAGGCCTTTGTTTAGAATAGTCTGGGCTTTTGGCTAGCCTGGCTTTCAGGAAGTGACCGTGGCCACACATCCCAGTGTAATGGCACTCTCATCTCTGCCGTTGCTCCTAGTCGTGAACATCTTCATGACTCCTCCCCCACCCCACTTCTTGGATAATGTTCATTAAAATCACTCAATAGTAATGGCCTCTGGCCAGTTTATCTGTTCCCTCCCACCCACCACCCCCACCTTTTATAGTACAAACGGGAATAGAGCCTTGAGGAAGCCCAAGGTAAAGTAGTACAAACAACCTTCAGAAGGGGTTTTCTTATAAATGAGTATAATTTAGAAAGCAAATTGGAAAGTATATCAAGAGTGTACTTAAAATCCCTAATGGTTCCCCGCTAACTTAAAGACAGAATGCAAATGCCTGGCATAGTCCACAAACCGCCCACGTGCCTGCCCAGGTCCTCTCCCATCATCAGCCTCTCCAGACTCTACACACACACCTATGTGCTGACGTTATCAAGCCACCAGCAATTCCTGGGATATGCTGTCCTTTCTTCTGGTGTCATGACATAGATCTTGCTCTTTCCTCTCTCTGGAGTCTCCTTCCCTGCCTTGTCCACCAGGCTGACATTTCCTACATTTTTAGGGCGGGGAGATCTTCTGAGATGCCTGCTTGCTAAGGTCCCTCTTGCTTGGATCAGCTGGAATCACTGCGCCCAGGTCCCCATAACACGGAGTCTACAGTAATTGAAGCATTCATAAATGGGACCAGTGGGTGGCGCCTGTGGCTCAAAGGAGTAGGGCACTGGCCCCATATGCTGGAGGTGGAGGGTTCAAACTCAGCCCCAGTCAAAAATACTACATAAATGGGACCAGTGTCCCCATTAGCCTGTGAGCCTCCTGATAATAACAGATACTCATCTTTCATCTGTGTATCATCAGGTCCTACTACTATTTCTGGCACACAATAGGTAGTCAGTAAATATTTGGTGGTGCCATAAAAGAACCATAAAAATTATTTGATCCGTTGACCTAGTAATCTGAATTCTAGGACTTTATCCTAAGGAAATACTACAGGAGAAGAGAATGGAAGTACATGAGCACAAATTTATTACAGGATTATCTTTTTTTTTTTTTTTTAAAGACAGAGTCTCACTTTATCGCCCTCGGTAGAATGCTGTGGCGACATAGCTCACAACAACCTTCAACTCCTGGGCTTAGGTGATTCTCTTGCCTCAGCCTCCCGAGTAGCTGGGACTACAGGTACCCACCACAACACCTGGCTATTTTTTGTTGCAGTTTGGCCGGAGCCAGGTTCAAACCCTCCACCCTCAGTATATGGAGCCAGCGCCCTACCCACTGAGCCACAGGCACCGCCTCTATTACAGGATTATCTTTCTTAGTAGAAAACCAGAAGGCATCTCAATGCCAACAATAGCTAAGCGAGTTACTGACTAGTGTACCACCATTAAAAAGTATAACCACTTAGATTATGTATCAACATAGAACATGTTTCCCACCCAATCTATGGGTAAAAAAGATGGCCTATAAGTTGGATATTCACTCTGATTATAATTACACTAAACTAAAAGCGAGGACTAAAAGGTAATATAAAAAATAAAATTAGTTGTTGGGCTGGGTTTAGTCAACTAGAGAGATTAATTTCCCTTCTCTAAAATTTCTTTTAATGCTGTGATGATAATATTTATATGAGAAAAGGCAACAGCGATTCAGCTCATGAGCCGTGCAATTCAAGGCTGGTCTGTAAGAGGGATTTTGAAGAATATATTGTCCTTTGGAACAACAGCCTTAAGAAACTATAGATTGCCCCCAAACGGTCTTGCTTCTCCTATTACAACCTTGTGAACCATAACATATTCAAACAGTCTTAACATTTCTTGTGCTTTCAGCTCGTGACAGTATAGATTTAGGTTATATCATTCCTTCCCGGGCCAGGAAAGCCTTATCTTTAGAGAGTCTGCACAAGGCGCTTCCCACTGACACCCTCGACACTTTGATCTTGTGTAATCCTTTCCTGGATCTGCTGCTTATCTGTTGCAGAATTTGCATATTTACTGTTTAACCAATGAATGCCTCCCTGGTGTGAGGCGGGGTGACCAACCAGCCCCGTTTGCCTGATACTGTCCCAGTTGTGGAATAAAAGGCTGGTTTCCTGGAAGCCTGGTCAGTCCTAGGCAAATCAGGATGGTTGATCTGGAGTTAAAGTTATAAACCAGATGGACAGGAGCTGCCCTCAAGGACCTTACATCCTAAAAAGTGGGAAATGACCAAAAAGGGAATAGGCAATTTGCAGTGACAATGCTGCTATAAAGGTTGGCACCAACTGCTGTGACGCATACAATATAAAGTTATGGTTTTGCATATCATGTGGGGATGTGCATGAGTATATGTATGTGTGTGTGTGTGTTTGGAGCTAGGGATGGCACACAGAGGAGATGTATTTGAGGTAGACATTGACAGGAATGTAGGTGATCTCCAGACAGCGGAGGTTGCACACAGATGCCTTCTGGTCCTGCCTAGCATTCTATGTCTGACCTCACAGTTGCTGTCTCCAAGGGAAGGATAGTGTCTCTAGCACCCTTCTTTGTGTGACCCAGCAGTTGCTCACTGGGTTTCAGTCTTCTTGGAACAGAAAGGATCCCAGGTGTGAGTCCTTGCTCTTGTTCATATTTGCTAGCTATGTGTGCATAACTCCCGAATGATGTCGGACTGTTCTCTCCTTGCTCCAAGACAGTGCAGTATATCCTCTATGCTTCTTTTTTTATACCGAACCCCCATAAGCAGCCCCCTTCAAATAGGATGGCATATAGGGATTGTTACGGGCTGAACTGTGTCCCTGCCCAAATTCCTACATTGAAGCCCTAACTCCCACTATGACTATACTTGGAGACAGGGCCTGTAAAAATGTAATGAAGGTTAAGTGAGGTCATAACAGTAGGGCCCTAACTCCATAGGACTTGGAGCCTTATAAGAGGAGGAAAAGATAGTAGAGACCTCTCTCTGTGTTGTATACAGAAGGAAGGCCTTGTGAAGGCATGAGGTGGCCATCTGCAAGCCGGGAAGAGAACCCTCACCCGGAACTGAAGTTGCCTGCATCCTGACCTCCAAAAAATAAATTGCTGTTAAGCCACCCAGTCTATGGTATTCTGTTGTGGCAGCCTGAACAATTGAAGACAAGGATGCTTTAATATTTCCTAGGTGAGAGTCTGTTCTAATGGAACCTCAGCACTTAGTAGCAAACAGGGAGCCAATCATAGGCTGTAGATCTCAAACTAAGCTTTAGTATGGGGCCAAATGTGGATATGCAAAGAATAAAAACCTATTCATTGATTGAAGGATGGATAGGAGAGAGGAAACATTCTGTATTAGAGGGAAAGGAGCTGGGGTCTTCCTTCAACCAGCACGTATGCAGACAAAGGCACCAGCGATGTCCAGTCTCCCTTTCTCCTTATCTGCCTTTGCTTCTCCCAGAGTGGAGGCACAGAGCCTGCTTTGGTCACGTTCTGAACATCTCTTGTAGTGGAAGCCCAGAGTCTGAAGACCTCCTATGTTCTGGAATCCAGAGGTCTTCCCTTGGTCATTTGCTAGACACTTATTTAAATTAGGAAATGATTTTATGGCACCTCCTTTGAGCCTCACAACCAGGCCTGGAACTAGGAACCTTCCGTTTATCCAGATGTTAACGGCCTTGTTCAAGGTCATGCAGCAATTAAATGGGAGACCCTGGCCTCACATATAGGACTGTTTCCTTGAAGGCCTGAGATTTTCTTCCTCCTTCCCTGGGAACAAGGCCCCATCACTTGGGTCAGCCCATCCCAGGCTGCACCTCTGACAGCTCCTGCCAGGGTCCCTTCTCAATCCTGTCCTGTGGGCAGGGAGCACATTGTCAGGGGTGAGAAGAAAGCCTGGAGCTATTCGCTCGACAATTGCTCCTTTCAGTCCAGATTTGTTTTTGGATTTGTTTTCTGTTTGTCTTTTCTTCTAGGGAGGGAAGGAGAAGTGGGGAAACCGCAGCCTCTTCTGAGATCTCTGTGTCTATTCCCCCTTCTGTTGTGTGGGGATTTTCAATGACGACGCTTTGATTTTTCTGCCTCCTTGAGAGACTTGTGCAATTTTTTAAAAAACTTACTGGCTCTGGTTGTGCATTTCTGCTCAATCTTGCTTCCTGGGGGATGCAAGGGCCTCAAAGCTGAGTCTGGGACTGCCTGTGACTCTGCTTTTCTTCTGCCCACCTTTTGTGGGACGTATGAAAGGCATTAATGTGGCGTGCTTTGCTGGAGGGAGAGTGACAGCAAGGAGAGGATATGAGGGAGGCAGCACCAGGGAGGGAGGATAACTCTAGAGCACCTGTTTTGGCAGGTCTGTGCTGGAGTACTTACACTTGAACATACGTGCACGCAGGGCTTCACGGCTGTGACAAACCATTACGTGGTCAGAGAGGAGGGGCGAGCAAGCTCTCACGTTTGGTCAAGCATGTGCATCTCAGGGAGCAGATGCAGAACACAGTTCCGTGTGCCCAAGCAGGCGGCGTAAGGAAACACATTGATCACGTGAACTTGGATACACAAGTGCGTTTCCACATCTGTGTGAGACCTTGGATGTGAAGACATCCACACAGCCCATGAGACTTCCTGGGGCAGGTATGTAGATGTGTAGAAAAGACGTCAGATGAAAACGGAATGCCCACAGGCGTGAAAGCTTTTACAGAGGCAGAGAGAGCAGCAGGAGGCTTGAGTTCAAGTCTCTATCCTACGCCCCACTAGGGTAGTGTGTGTTCTGAAGCACGTGTAGGAATAAGCAAAGAATAGGGGCCCGCACCTGTGCTCCTGCTGGTGTGAGCACACGAGCACAGCAGGGTGTGTCCTTGTCTTGTGTGGGAGCCCGTTTCTGAGTGTGCACTGGCTCTGTGGGCATGTTTAGAGGGGCCACGATGTGCATGTGAGGATGTAGGGTGTGCCCCGGGGCTTGGCTTTGCAGCATTCCCAGCCCTGGAGAATTTCAAACAACAACAACAAGGACAACGGGAACGGGAGATGGTGTAACACTGCATACGTCTCCGGAGGCTCGGGAACAGGCCCCATGCCGGCTGTGATTCCAGCAGTGTCCGTTACCATGGCTATCGTTAAAAAGACACTGCTGGCTCCTCTGTTTATTTTTAAATCCCCATCCCTGTGACACTTCCTTGTGGAACTCAACCCCCACTCCCTCATTCCCATGCTGCTTCCTTCCCTCCAAGGATGAACCCAGCTCCTGCTGGTCTCAGGAGTAGGGCAATAGGAGGGAGCAGCCAGTCCAGCATCCCAAACCCCTTCCCTGCTGATGTCCAGGTGCCTCTGGGGACAACTCAGGACCACGGGGCACCTGAAACCAGACAGCTCAGTGAGGTCGCTGGCTTTCCGCTTGCCTTCAGGTGTGATGTCCAGCCCAGCCTAGGACTACATGGCTGCTGGGGTCTGGGAAGGGAAGGGGGAGGGTGACACAGAGGCTGGGAGCTGTGGATTTTACGAGTGCTGTGCCCACTGGCCAAGGCCGAGGGGGAGACGGAGAAAACTGCAAACAACCTGTCTTGGCCCGCACTGCCATGGCTGGCCTCTGTACAGTCCCACACTCCATCTTTAGGCCCCTTGCCCAGTTGGTGACATGGTGAGGAGGAGGCCAGACTGGGAATTACCATGGGAGAGCAGGACGATGGCTGGACCAGACTGTGGGTGTCTTCTGCTCAGGGGGGTTCTGTCTGCTAGTTCGGTCCTTCAAAAGCAGGGCAAATGAGACCCGCATTAGAGGTTTCCTATGCACATCAGCGTGTGGAATGGCAGCCCAGCCCCCCGGTGGGAGGGGCTGCAGGGTGCACGGAGGGGCTGCAGGGAGCACAGAGGGGAGGGAGCTACGCCCGAGTGCTCCCCATTGTGGGGTTCAGCAGCAGTGGACAGTGGGCTTCTTCCACAGTTGGCTCCCTGGGGGTAGGGGCTGTGTCCTTTTAGACTCTACCCAACCCTGCCTCCTCTGGGACAGTGCCTTGCTCTGGATTACAGCAGGTGCTGAGTAAAGGTTCACCGAATGGACAGCCTTGGTCTGGGAGCCTCCAAACTGCTCATTTCCGCACGGAATACCAACCACACGTGGGGACAGCTCTTTCCTTTTTCTCAGCATCCCTTTTTCCATCTAAAAAAATGAGGTCCTTAGATTGAATTACCTCTCTACTCCAGCACTGACATTTCATGATTCTATTAACTAATTGAAGTGGATGGACATTATGGAGAATGTTGAACAACAGGCTAATTTTTCTTTGAACATTAACCAGATCCCCTGGCTGTGTCACGGTCAGGTCAGTGGAAAGTGAAATATAAAATAATTTCCCCTTCTCTCCTTTCATAGGCGAGAGCAGGTTTGCTAAGTCATTCCCGAAACCTACAATGAAGAATTTGGAGGCGTGTCCCCTGTCCTGTCTGTGAGTTTTCTGGTGGTTAGAATGATTTGGTCACCAGCTGGCCATTAGGCTAAGGTGGCCACGGGTTCCCTTCAGCTGTGACAGCTGGGACTGTCTACTGCAGCCCCTCCTGCTTCGGGGAAGGAAAGAGGGGGCTGTAGAAGAGATCGGAGTTTGAAACGCGAGTCCTGGCTCCTCCAGCCGACAAAGGCACATCTTTGCTGAAGCCATCTTTGCTGAAGCCACAGGAGCAGGTGCCGGGATTCTCTCCAACTCTAGGCTTTGTAGGCCACTCTCCTGATGGTCTTGTGTATCTTACTGATTGGTAAGTATTATGGGTTGAATTATGTCACCCTAACGTTTATATGTGGATGTCCTAACCCTCAGTACCTCACACTGTGACCTTATTTGGAAATGAGGTCTGTATAGATACAATCAGTTAAGAGGAGGTCATCCTGGAGTCCGGGGCACCCTTGGTCTGAAATGACAGAGACACGAACAGAGGGGCCTGAAGAGGAAGGCAGAGTTGGCGTGATACTTCTACAAGCCAAAGAATGCCAAAGGTCACCAGGACGCCAGCAGGAGCCAGGGTTAGAGGCCTGGAACACAGTCTCTCTCCCACTTCAGAAAGAACCCGCCCTGCTAACACCTTGACCTTGAACTTCCAGCCTCCCGGACAATGCATTTTTATTGTCTAGCTCCCCTGCCTGTGGTATTTCTTTCCACAGCTGTAGCAGACTCATACAATAGTAAACACCCCCTGCTGGAGAAAGCCTTGAATCTCCGTTATTCCCCCTTCTATTTCCCCTTCACCCCAGCTCCAGGACCCAAGCACATGAGGTAGACGCACTGTAACAGCCGGTAAATATTCCCCCAGGAGAGTGATTTTTCCAGCCCAGTGCTGTTTCATAGCCACCGATGCAGATTAGGAGGTCCTTCTGTCTGTCTCACCTGAACCTCACCTGCTGCAGCTCCAGCCCATTCTGTATAATTTCATGCTCAACAGAGAGACCACGACGATCAGAACTCCCACCTCTGAGAAACAACCCTTTGTTGTCTAAAATGGATATGTGGAATCACCTTTCCACCGCTAGTTCAAGGTAAACCCTCCATTCCTAGCCCCCATCTCCCAAACCCCCCACTCTCGACCCTCCCAATGTCCTCATGTGATGACCTTTTCTCCGACATCCTGGAGCAGGCTGGGCAGGATCTGGCCTCCGTTCCCACCCCCCTGCCCTCAGCCCGTCCCTCCCCTGTCTCCTGGGCGCCTTGACACGGGCCATCCTTCCAACAGACAGAGCTTGTTTGTGTGCCCACACGTGCCTTGTCTCCAAACGCAGAGCAGAGAGAAGCTGTAAGGAGTGAGACGCAGCGGCTGGGAAATCGCAGTGACCGATGAGAGGGCCTGATTGCTTGTGCATAGCTGCTGAAAGGGGTCTTGACATTTTAAGTGCTCGTCAGAGTGAGGAATGACAGCGGCAGACAATGAGACACTTCCTCTTTGCCTTTTGCTGGCTATTAATAAGTGTTTCTGATTCTGCAGATGTGGGAGAGATTCTGGGCCATTGGGCTGGGTATGCTGTGTGGGATTTTTTTCTCACTTTGTCTTTCTCCCAATGCCCGTTTCCCCCTCTCTCCCCTGCCTCCCCCTCCTCTAGCTGCCACTCTCTTCTCCTAGGCGCTGCCGGCTGTTTGCCTTGGAGCCCGGATTTGTTAGCGCTCAGGAAATGGCATCAGGCAGCTGGACTCAGACCTGCCTTTGGCTCTTTGCTGGAATCCAGTCTCCTAGTTTCCCTGGCCTGGACCAACTGCCAAGTCCCACTCACTTCCCCCAGGGTTGGAGAGGAATGGAAGGGACACGGTGGGTTGGCAGGGAGGATGGAAAGGACTTGTGAGGCGAAAATTAGGGAAAGAGCTACCAGAAAAGTATCAAAATGGGCCCTTAAGATAGCAGGCCTTGGGGACGGAGAATGTGGAGAGAACAGGGGAACGGGATCCCCCCTCTCCCTGATTCCTCTCTCCCTCCCTCCCCTCCTGGTGTCCTCCGCAGCTGACACTGGGCAGGGGTGCTGCCTCCTTCCTCTGTCCCCCCTTCCTCCCCTCTGTGGTCCTCCACAGCTGATACTGGGCAGGGGTACTGTCTCTGTGCCTTGGGGAAGATGGTGTCTGACTGCATCCAACAGGGGACTATTTGGTATCCCTGGTTCCCCATTATCCTGAAAGCCACCCTCTCCCCAAATTAGAGTGGGCAACCATCCTGATGAGCCCAAAATTGAGAGGTTAACTTTAGTACTAAAACTAGCACTGTCCCAGGCAAAGGAACACACTGGATCACCCTGCTCCAAATCCCACAAGGGACCCCTCCCCTGGCTGCTGACGCCCCTTCTTTCTGCTTGAACAAGAAGTAGGCAGCAAGGCCCATGCAAGAGGATGGATTGAGGCAAGATGGGAAAGACTTTTCAGACTGGGGAGCTTGGCCTTGTCCCAGCAGAGGAGGAGACAGTGGTCCCCAGAGATGCCCTCCAACCCTCTCCACAGGGAGCGCCTGAGTCTCTGGGAATAAAAGAAGCTTGAGGGGACCAAGAGAAACCAGAAAGAGCCCCCTGCTCTGAGGGCCCTCCTGGTACTCTGCTCACCACCTCCCATCCCCTGCCCCCACCCTTCCGGAGCTAGCCCCCTCCAACCAACCCCCCTCCAGCCTGGCTTTACTGGAGTCCAACTCCAAAGCCTTATCCCAAGCCCGCAGCCTCTGGATCTCTTTATTCTGATTCAATTACATACACAATATGAGCTTTGCAAACAGAAAATTACACGCTGCAATAATTGAATTCTTTCCTGGACTTGAAGCTTGCTGGGCTGTGGTGTGGAGCAGCTCCCAGATACCCAGCCTTGCCCCAGGGCCCCACCTTCACTTAGCAAAATCATAACTAACATTTAAACATCATTTTATAGTTAATGGTGTTTCCACCCCCAACCACCTCCTTTGAATTTTCTAGCTATATGAAGTGAGATATAGGTATAGATACACACCCCATTATTGTTATTTATCAATCCCTCTTTACAATAAGGAAAATAAAACACAGAATAATTATAAGATGTTCTTAAAGTAACAGAACAGGTAACTTATAGTATATCCAAGACCTAAATCTGAGATAAATTTCATGGTTTTTGCCAATCCAGCCTGATCCTCACTCCATCCCAGCCCTGGCTAGCAGAGAGGCATGATTCCCCTGCTCCCTAATGGTTCAGGGGTAAAGAAGATTATTCCTTGGGTGGCACCTGTGGCTCAAAGGAGTAGGGCACCAGCCCCATGTGCTGGAGGTGGTAGGTTCAAACTCAGCCCCAGCCAAAAGCTGAAAAAAAGGATTATTCCTTTTCACCTCTCCCACAAGCCTGGACTCATGGGTTATCTTCAGAGCTATGGACACAATCTATCTTGTTCCTAATCACAAATCAAAGCTATTATTGCAAAATCTGGGAAATGCTTACAAACAAAGGTAATTGTTGGACACCCTAAAGAGAATGGTCCCCTGCCCCCAACCTTTTTCCTCGACAACCAACATGGCAACTACTTTGATTTCATTCCTCCTGTCCTTCCTTTAAAATTAAGCCAAACCTACGAATCTTAGACATCTGCAGTAAATATGGCTGTGACTTCTGCCGTCCTAGACAGTATTCCCTCCATGATTATTTATTGAGCACCTGCTATGTGCCAGGCATTTGTTACCTCATCGATCCTCACAGTAAATTAATGAAATAGGTACCATTATTTCTCTTTTAGAAATGGGCAACTGGGGCTTAGAGCAGTAAAGATGCTCACTCGATCTCCTACTCCTAATAAAGACTAAAACCCAGGTCTACCAACGTCAGGACCTGAGCCCTTACCCAGGGTACCATATGGCTGGTTAAAGACAGGGGCTCCTTCCTCCCTCCCGAGTTTACGCCAATCACATCTTTGAACTGGACTATTGAATTCCTTCCTTTTTGGTCTCCATGAGTTTGGTCTTCTGGGCATTCAATCTATCCTCTGTACTCAGCTAGTAAGTACTTTTCATAAACAATTCTGACAAGGTCTTTCCAAGAAAAATTCAATAGCTCCCAACTACTTACAGGAAAAAAAAAAAAAACAGAAAAGAAAACCAAGTTCAGGCTCCATAGAGTATTGGGCAGGTTACTCTGTGATCCTGCTTCTCTCTGGAGCTCTGTCTCCTGCCTCCTTTTCCCTCACATTGTACTCTACAGTTAGGCTAAACTGCTTCTAATTCTTTTGCTGCAGACACCAGGAGGTTCTACACTTCTCCCTGGAATGCCCTTTCTATTTTGCTGAGCTTAATCCTACTTCTTCATCAAGGCTCAGCCCAGACATTATCCACTCCAGAAAACCTTCGCTGAGTGTCACATCAGCCAAATCTTCCATGCTGAGATTCCATAGCCCCCTTGCATACTTCTCTGAGGGGACAACTACTGTTGATGTGTCTGTGACCCCTCCAGGCCTGGTCCCCAGTTTTGGACTGGAAATGCACCCCACAGGGAGTGTACCATTCTGTCTGTGTCCCAGGAGCTAAACAGTTCCTGGCTCTTAGTAATCACTCACTAAATATTTGTGGAATGTCTTTAAATCACCATGACGCTTACGTGCACAATCATATCCTCCTCAGTACTGAACCTCGGAAGATTTTTTATGAGACCTGACACTGAATATAAAAGGAAGTATTTGCCCACGTGGCCTGGAGTTGTGCATGCATGCACCAAAGGAAACTGTTTTGTACAACTGCAGAATAATCGTGGAACTAAAAATTCTATTCTTACACATCAATTAACTTCTCCCAGATTTCCTAGAAGGTCCTAGAAAATGAGAAGGGAAGTTCGAGATGAGCCTCACCTGTCAGTCCGAGGCTACTTTGACACAGCAGACAAGGCAGAGAAGCCAGTGTTCTTTCTCCTAAGAACATTCCAGGCATTATGGTCACAAAGGGGAATTGGGCACACGAAGACATTTACTATGCACCTAATAAAGAAGGTTCAATATCACAAAGATGTCAATTCCCTGCAAATGAATCTATACATAATTAATGCACTCCCAATCAAAATCCCAACAAGCTTTTTCATAGAACTTGACAAGTTAATTTTGAAATCTATATTGAAAAATAAATATTGAGAAAATCAAGATCATTAGAAGATAAAAAAGGAGAGGATCTCAGCCTCTCGGATATCAAAACATACTAATAAATGTATGATATGTAACGGTAAAATTCTGTGCTATTAGCTTGGAAATAGACAAACAGGTGAATATATTAGAATTCCAAGCCCATTTTCTGGGCATGTACGAGGCACAAGATAGACATTTGTTGAATAAATAAATAAAAGTGGCATTTCACATCAGTGGCACAATAAATTGGAGTGGGACTTTTAATTATTTATTGAGAAAAAAAATAGAGATAGATTCTCTACCTAGTATCAGTTACAAAAATCAATTCCACAAAGCTTAAAAACATAAATACAAGAATATCCATGATATTAGGAGAGACTATAAACTCTTTTTTTAATGACTGTAGGGTAGGGAGGGCTTCCTTTTTTGTTTCAAATGCTGATTTTTAAATTTATTGAAATCAAGAAAAATTATTAAAAATTGGATTATTTCAGTTTTAAGTTTATAGGAATCCTTTTAGGATTTTTAAATCAAAGCTTTGACCTAGTTCTATCAGATTATTTACTTATTCTGTTTGTTTTTAATTTCAAATTGTTATGGGGCACATAGGATTTTGTTACATAGTTTCCTTTTGTGTTGATAAAATCAAAGTTATAGATGCGTCCTTGGCCTGGAAAGTGTGTGAATACCTCTCCAATGCAACGTACCCATTCAGTAGAAATTTACCCAACCCCTTTCCCCCTTACCCCTACTTAAATTTCATTAAGTTTCGTTTCCATATGAACTTATAAGTGTTGAACAACTAGTCCCAATTTAATATTGAGTACATGTGGTTGTTTTTCTATTTTTATGATACTTCACTTAGGAGAATAGTCTTCAATTCCATCCAGGTTATTACAAAAGATACCAGACCACCATCTTTTTAAGACTGAATAGTATTCCATGGTATACATATATCATATTTTATTAATCAAATCATGAATTGATGGACATTGGGTTGTTTCTACATCTTTGTGATTGTGAATTGTGCTATTATGAACATTCAAGTGCAAATATCTTTTTGATAATCTATTTTTCCTTTGGGTAAATCCCTAGTAGAGGGATTTCTGGATCAAATGATAGGTCTACTTTTAGTTCTTTGAGGAATCTCCATACCACCTTCCATAGAGGTTGTACTAGTCTGTGGTCCCACCAACAGTGCGTGAGTGCTCCTTTCTCTCCACATCCATGCCAGCATCTACTGCATTGGCGTTTTATGATGTGAGCCATTCTCACTGGGGTTAGGTAGTATTTCAATGTTGTTTTGATTTGCATTTCTGTATTAGAGATGGTGAAGATTTTTTTCATGTGTTTGTTGACTGTTAGTCTATCTTTGTAAGAAAAGTTCCTGTTCATGTCTCTTGTCCACTTTTCAATGGTATTGTTTGATCTTTTCTTGTTGATCTGCTTGAGTTCTTTGTAGATTCTGGTTATCTATCATTTGTTTGATGTGCAACATGAAAAAACCTTCTCCCATTCTGTAGGTCATCTATTTGTTTTCTTGATTGTGTCCTTGGCTGTGCAAAAACTTTTTAACTTGATCAGGTCCCACTTATTTATTTTTGTTGTTGCTGTGATCGCCAGTGGGTCTTCTTCATAAATTCCTTCCCTATGTCAATATCTTTAAGAGTTTTCCCCACGTTTTCTTCTAGGATTTTTAGAGTTTTATTCCTTAATGTTAAACCTTTTATCTGTCATGAGTTAATTTTTGTGAATGGTGAGAGGTGTAGGTCTAGCTTCAGTCTTTTATATGTGGCTATCCAGTCTCCTAGCACAATTTGTTGAATAGAGATTCTTTTCTCCAGTGTGTGTTTTTAATTTGTCAAACATCACATGGTTTTATGGGGTTGGTTTCATTTCTAGATTCTCTGCTCTCTTCCAAAGGTGTATATCTTATTTTTATGCCAATACCATGCTATTTTGGTCAGTATAGCCTTATAGTATAGCCCAAAGTCTGGTAAAGTGATGGCTACAGATTCGTTCTCATTTTATAGGATTGAATTGGATATTCAGGGTTTCCTCTGGTTCCATACGAAGCTCAGGATATAAAATCAACCTCCATAAATCAGCAGCTTTCATATATGCCAACAACAGTCAAGCTGAAAATCCAGTCAAAGACACAATACCCTTCACAGTAGCACCAGTGAAAATGAAATACCTTGGAATATATTTAACAAAGGCAATGAAGAATTTCTGTAGACAGATCTATAAGACATTGAGAAAAGAAATTGCAGAGGATGTTAGCAGATGGAAAAATATATCATGCTTATGAATTAGCAGAATTAATATCATTAAAATGGCTATACTACCTAAAGTAATTTACAGATTCAATGCAATCCCTATTAAAACACCAACATCATATTTCGAAGACCTACCCTTTGTATGGAACCAGAGGGCCTTCATATTATAGATGAAAATAAGCAAAAGTTATAGAGCAGGGGTGGGTTGGATAATGACTTCCTATAGACCTAATCTGCCCTGCCACCTAGTTTTGTTAAAAAAAAAAAAATTACTGGGCACAGCCATATCCATTTGTTTATGTGTCATCTATGGGTGTTTTTGTGCTGTAACCGCAGAGTTGAGTAGTTGGTGACACAGACTATATAATTCATTCACAAAGCGAAAAACATGTACAAGCCAGATGTTTATTGAAAGTATCCTGACCCCTGGCATAGAGTGAAAAGGAATGATAAATATCACTACTGCACCAAAAATTAAAACTTGCCAATCACAGAAATGTCATGAGCAAGGTTCTGAAGGCAACACACAAACTTATAGGAAATATTTTCAAAATATGTAACAGCAGATTATTAGTGAGGTGGTATGAAGACTGCCTACAAATCAAGGAGCCATTCTAACAAGAAAGAGATGGTAACCCCATGGAAGAGCAGGCAGAGGATATGAACCAGAAATTCACCAGAAACATTAATATGCCCAGTGGAAACATGAAGGAATGCTCAAAATTAGGTAATCGGAGGAAAGTTTAATGAAATGACTGTTTATAAAGGTATAGGTTTAAACAAATAAGGGATGACATAGTACCTTGGGGCCTATAATTTTATAATATGTATATTTTGTTATAAATGTTTTAATACAATAAAATAGAGTAGCTGGAGGGGGTCAAGATGGCCGACAGGTACCAACCTCTGAGAGAAGCTCCCGTCCAGAGGAAAGGATAAAGTCCAGAAAACACCCAACAAAGTCAAAGACTGGGAGCCCAGCTGAGAGAGAAGAGTGATACCAGGAGGACACCTCTTCTGAGGCAAGCAGCGATTCCTAGAAGGCAATCTACAGTTACATAATACACCCCAAAGGAAAAGTGTCCGTCCCCTCCTCTAAGAAAGGTGTGCTTTTCCTTTGTTTCCTCTTCAACTGCTCCTCTGAGTCTCCTACAGGTGATCAATAAACTGAGGACCTATTCTCTCACTCCACGAGTGAGAGCTGCCGACAGGGAAGTCTACTACCCTGGAGGGACCCTACTGAGACTCTGAACACCCTCCCCAGGCAGAAAAATGGAACTGGCGTTTGCATTGTCATTTTGAGTTTCCAGTCCACCCTCTCCCCTTCCCCACAGAGACAGTGAGAGAAGACCCAAGAGCAACATCCCCCCACCCTTGCGGGACCAAGCCTCTGTCCCATTCCTCCACCAGGAGAACTGCTTGATGATCCATGCTTCCTGTATGCGGACTGATCCCACCAGCCAGCGCATTCTGTACCCAGCTGTCTCCCTGGTTGCTGTCCCCGCTTCCCAGGGCCTTGGCAGCATGAGCCCAGAAGATAACCAGAAGAAGCCATTAGCAGAATGGTTTTAGGGATGGTCTGCGAAAGGTGCAAATTCAGCATGTCCCATTAAGTTGTCAACTTCCTCTCTTTCCATTTTCTTGAGAAAGGCTTGCAGTGCTATACTTTGCAGTATCCCAGAGGTTCTGATAACTCGTATCTTCATTATCGTTTTGTTCCAAAAATTTGCTAATTTCCTTCTTGATCTCATCTGTGACCCACCTATCATTGAGCATAAGATTATTTAGCTTCCACGTTTTTGTATGGGTCTGCAGATTTCTGTTGTTACTGAGTTCAACTTTTATTCCATGTTGGTCTGAGAAGATGCAAGGAATAATTTCTATTCTTTTAAATTTGCTGAGGTTAGTCTTGTGACCTAAGATGTGGTTGATTTTGGAGTATCTTCCATGGGCTGGTGAGAAAAATGTGTATTCAGTTTTATTAGGATGAAATGTTCTATAGATGTCCATTAAATCCAAATGCCAAATGGTTAATTTTAAATCCAAGATTTCTTTGCTAAGCTTCTTGTTGGAGGATCTTTCCAACAGTGCCAAATGAGTACTAAAATCTCTGACTATGATGGAGCTGGGAGAGATCAAGTTGCTCATGCCTGTTAGAGTGTCTCTATAAATTGAGGTGCATTCTTCTTGGGTGCATAAATATTGATAATTGAAATTTCATCATACTGAGTATTACCCTTAAGAAATATAAAGTGACTATCCTTATCCTTGCTCACTTTTGTTGGTTTAAAGCATATTGTATCTGCGAATAAAATTGTAACACCTGCCTTTTTCTGCTTTCCATTTGCCTGGAATATAGATGACTATCCCTTCATCCTGAGTCTATATTTGTCTTTTAAAGTAAGATGAGATTCTTGTGTACAGCAGATATCTGGCCTGAGTTTTTGTATCCAGTCAACCAGCCTGTGCTTCTTGAGAGGGCAATTTAAGCCATTCACATTGATTGAGAATGTTGATAAGCCTGGTATAATTTTGGGTATCGAGTTTTTCGAAAGTCCAGTGGACTTTGTGCCCATGTTTTTGACTAACATCTCCAACTGGTTTCTATTGCTCATAACTAGAGGAATTCTAATTAATAGTGAAGAGTCATTTACTTTTATATCTCCCATTGCATCTACCTCGTGGCTGACCTGCTTCCTAATAGATGCTGAACAAATGTTTGCCAGCTTGGACCGAATGTGGCATTCATTCCTCCACAGCACAATTGCAAGTGCTTGCCCAGTCTTTGCTTCTCACTTGTCACCTCCCAAGACACCCTGTCCCTTGATGAGCAGTTCTGATGGCTCCATAGCGGCTCCTACAGCCCCTCTTCACCATGGTAACTCTGCAAACACAGGAGGTCTTCTCTTTTCTGAGCTAAACCCCCTCAGCTTCACCATCAGTTCCCCGCAAGGCATTACTTCCAGACCATTTTTTCCCTGATGACACTCCTCAGGACAAACTCCCATTTATCAGTGTCTCTTGGAATGAAGTTCCCAAATTGGCTCTTCAGACCTCCAACTCTGGTGGCCTGTGAGCGAGAGGCAGAGCTGTGGGAGGTCACAGAGAGACTCTACAGGGCCGAGGATTGGGAAGGGGCTGCATTACCTTACCAAGTAGAGGGGAGAGGGAGGGGAGGGGGGAGATGGGTGGAGGGAGGGTGATTGGTGGGATCATGCCTATGGTTCATCCTAAAGGGCACATGTGAATCTCTCTAATTATAGAATATAAATGTCTTAACACAATAACTGAGAAAAAGACATGAAGGCTATGTTAACCAGTTGGATGAAAGTACTTCAAATTGTATACAGAAACAGTACACTGTACCCCATGATAGTATTAATGTACACTGCTATGATTTAATTAAAAAAAAAGAGAGAGAGAATTATCATTTGTAAGGAACAACTTGGAAATTGTCCCCACACAGAGACTCTTTGCTGTTGAAGGTGTGTGAGTATGAAAGTTGTTAACGCCCATCATTTGGTTTGCTGATGTGAAACCCTGACTACAAAGTGTTACCACAGCACAAAACACGTGTCTCCCCAATCAATCCCACCGTCCCTCCGTGACTATGAATCACTCACACTCGAGGGGCAGCTGGCATCCCTCTAACTGGGAATTGAACTGCAGACTTTGCAAAGTCAAGTGGCAAGTAAGACTGTCAGAACATCCTGGAGCTGGGAGGATACCTTAGGAAGGATAAGCTAGTCTAATCCCCTCATTTTACAGATAAGCCACCTTAAATCCGTTCTGGAACGAGTGGGGCATTAATAAATAAATAAAATAAAGTAAATTTTACCTATGTGGAAGCTAAGACTCCACGCAGTTAAGTGGCCAACCCAAGTGTTTGTAGCAGGTTGGGAGTAGAGCTCAGACCCACCCTTGAAGCCTGTAGTTCTTTGCTTCACACCTATACCCTTGGGAGGGGAAGTCAGCTCATGGCTGGGGCAGCCTCTGGGCACTAAGAAGCTTCTATTTTCCCTTTGAGGATAGCAGGCCAGACTAAGGGCCATTTGTTAAAACCTAGAAATGTAGAAGCAGCTGAACTAATCAAAGTGTGCAATTAGGGAGTGGACAGCGCCAGACTGCCCACCCAGAACCAGCCTCCCAGTCGACCCACTTCCCCAAGGGCGCCCACAAAGTCAAATCAATACTAAAGTCTTCCCTCCTCTTAAAGGTTGAATCGTGGAACTGTTAGGAACAGCAATCGATTAGCACACACTATGGGCTGTATGCACATTCACAAATCTCAGCTTCCCCTGGACTCCTGAATCGCATCTTTTCCTGCACTAAGAATTTACGAGGCTAGAAAGGTTATTTCTGAATATGATGACCAGAGCACATGCTACTCCTTCCTCTGATGACTTCCCTGAGTTCCAGCATCTCTGGTTGGTGGAAGAGAATTAATGTATTTCACACGGGGAATAATCAAACCCTTCTGTGGCAGTCCTCACTGGCCTGGGGCACCCTGTGAAAGCCACAAGCTGTGTGCAATGTGGACTTGAACCTGAGGAAGGTCCCCAGTCAGCCCGAGCTCCGCAAAGGGGTTCAAGGGTGGCAGAGACAAGCCAGGCCGGTGGAGCTGGCTTTAGGTCCCTCCAGAATTGCAAGGATCTGAAACTTCATTTCCAGCCTGAGAAGAGAGACAGGCTGGAGAGACACTATAGGGGTTTAGCTCGAAGTGGAAGTAACCAAGAAGAGAAGAGATGACTGCAGAGGGGCCGGACAGATCTGGAAGGATCCGACAACAAGTCAGGCCAGACAGAAGAGTTCCATCTAAGAGAAAAGCCACGATTCCAACCCCACGCCAGCCTCCCATCTCCCTGTTGCCTCGCTGACATTTTTTCCAAATAGGATACTTCTTTAGTTTGTGGCTTTGCTTGGATGCCCAGTTTCCGATGCCTTTCAGAAATAACGTTTATCTGGCTTTGAAGGTCTTATTCTGGGGACATTTCTTATTTTCCTTCTTTCAAAAAGAAAGAAAGAAAGGGAAAAAAAAAAACCTAGCAGCTTTGACTAGTCTGAGGGTGACACGAACGCCTGATTTTTATGCAATGTTGCAAGTGCCTTTCAGCAACACAATGGCAGGTTCCTTGACAATGTCATGCGTCTATTCAAAACAACCGGCATGCCAGTCAGAGGCCTGGGCGTTTGCACAGTGCTTGTTCTCCGTAGTGATAAGGCATGTTAGATTTTTCCCATTCTATTTGAGAAATAATTCTGGTCTTTTTTAAGTCCCCTGCTTTTTTGATTATTTTTTTTTCTTGCCTCTTTGCTGAACAATAGGACCTGTCCCTGTTTGATTCCTTATGTGATGCTTGTGTGGTAACAACTGGAGAAATGGAGAAAAAGAGAGTGGGGATGGGCTGGAGGTGATGGGGGGAGAATGTGATGGCTTCACATCCCCTGCCAGAGGCTGGCCACGAAAGGGCTGGCATTAGGGAGGAGCTGGGAGATTAGCGCTGATAATTTCTTTGGGTCGATTTGACCAGCTCCTTTTTTTGGAAGCCAGGCCATGTAGGAGGATGGGTTAATTACCAGGCCTACCATTCCCTGTCTGGCCCACCACAGCTGACCATTCGCCTCCCTTTAGCAGGTAAGTGTACAGGCCCAGAACCAGAACGTCGGCTTCCTGCTCCTTCTGGACACATGATGGATAAAAAGAGACAAAAAAGGAGACAGGGACTAGGACAGGGCTGGGAGGATGTGAAGTCACCCAACTTTGCAACTGCCTTTTCCTCCCAGCAGCCTCCCCAGCTGGGATTTGCTGATCCTAATTCTCATGTCTCCAAATAGGTATGAACCCCCCCCCCCAAACTAGTGTTAATTAGTTAGCACCAGCTGTATACTAAGCCACCCCAAAATGTAGTGGCTTAAAACAACCACTGTCTATTTAGATCATGATTCTTCTGGGTAATTCCGGTCTGAGCCGGGTTAGGTTGATCTCAGACTGTCTCACCGAAGCACAGGTGTGTTGACTGGGGTATGAACTGGCCTGCTCAGGTGGCCTCACCCACACATCTGGGGGATGGCTGAAGCAAGGAGAGTGGCAGGGCTGAGTGGCTTTTGTCATTTAGTAGTTAGGGTGGCCAGGTTCCAAAAGCAGCCAGAGGGCAATACCAAAGCATAGGAGCTCACCAAGCTCCTGCTCCTTCATATTTATTAATGTCCCTTGGCCAAAATAATTAGGTGACCAACTCACATCAAAGAGCAGAGAAACAGACTCTTAGACTCCACCTCTGCGTCAGAGACCAGAAGAGAATTCATCTGTTACAACTTGAATGCCCTCTTCCTCTTGTCCCCTTCCCCACCCCATCACCCATGAGGCTATGTACATTAGTAATGACCTTACACACTTGGTTTAAAACTTTAGGAGAGCCTCTTCCTTGAACCCAACAACCAATCACTCTATGCTGTTTATATCCATTACATTTCTATTTCCTTATGCCTGTTGAATTTTACTTTATGCCTTTTCCCCTTAGGAGAATTTCAGAGCCAGCCTAGCCTCCTCACTTTGTGGATAAAGACATCGAGACCCAGGGAGCTAAGATGATTCGTGCTGTACCTGTCAACCCATCAGTGGAATACCTAATGTTCCAGCCTTCCAACCCCGAGTCTGGACTTCCTGCATCCATGTCCGATGCCACCTGCAGTTACTATGTGCTTTCTACAACAAGAAGCTAAATGGACAGTGCCTTAAAGTTGTGAGTTGACAGGAATTCCAAGTGGCTTTCACACCCAAATGATACAAAAAGGAACAGAGACTTTGGGTGGGATACGGAGTCCGTAGGTATGTTCAGACCTCTGAAATGAGTAGATTTCACCATTCGAGCAGATTTATCCTGAGTTTTGTGGAAGCAGAGGCAAAAGAGGGATGGATATTCCTTGAATTCTATGGGTTTTTATTTTCTAGCAAAAAGAAAGCATACCAACTGATCTGTGGAGACAATTTAGTTTTGCTGGCATAAAACCCAAATAGACATTTACTGGATGTAACTCTCTCTACAGAACACTGAGCAGTGTTTTGGACAGCACGCTCCTTCATAATCCCCAAATCACATTTATTTGCTGTGTTCCTCACCCCCTGCCTCACAGTGCCTGGCGTGGTGTTCTGGCCGCAGTGGGTGCTCAATCAATGCTGCAGTCTGGTTGGTAAGTGGCATTAGCTGTTTTGACTCCTCACCAGGAGTGGAGTCTGTAGTCGTGGGTGAGTGGACGGGGCTATTTGGAAGGCTAAATTAATTGATTTGCTATTGATTGGACTACAAACCTCTGTTCAATATCCCTGGAATCCACAGCTCCCTGAGTTGACAAAGGCCCTCAAATTCCATCTGAGTTTCATGTAAGCAGCACAAATTTGTGAATTGCTGTACAGACCAGACCAGAGCTCCAGCCCCTCCTTATTATCTGTGCAGATTTTTTTATTTCTCTGAATAGCTATCTGCCCCCTACCCCATCCAGATATACTGAGGATAATTCCACCTCTTGATCAAGTGACACATAGCATAGGCAAAACTTTCCGTGCCTCCCAGAGGTAAGAAATCTGAGCACTACTCTTTACACTCTCAGTTCAGAGGTCAACTAAACTTTCTGTCTTTACTTTCAGGAGTTGGTTGTCTGACTGGACCCAAACCACGGGCCTTGGGGTTAGAGAAATCAGGAAAAGAGAGACTAAAGAGTCCTGGTGTGACCAAACTGTGACACTGTAGCTGGTATTTTCCCAGCAATGCTTAGAATGCTTAGATGCTCCAGCCCCCAGCAGTGGGATATGATGGACAGCAGGACCCCCTCTGCTGCATCCTGCAATGTTAATTGTCCTTGGGCTTTGCATATTGAAGTCTGATGTGGGACCAAGAAATCTGCATCTCTAATAAACTCCCAAGTGACGCCAATGCTGCTGGTCCAGGGACCAACTCTGAATACAACTAAAGGTGGAAGAAGCTTCTGCTGCACTGATGGAGGGATTGCTTGTGTGGTTTCTGTGCATCCTGCTCCAAACTACCACGTGAGCAGGGGATGTACATCTGGGGTTTCATCCATGCCCCAGCTCTTTGAGAAGGGTGTAGGGAAGGGCCCAGAATATAGAGGGATTGTTTCTTATCCCTGCATGTTAACCTTGGCTCAAGGGTCTTTCTGGAGTGCAGGGTGCACTGAGGAAGGCATGACAGTTGAAGTTCTACTCTGCCCTGGCCAGTCCACATGTAACTATCTGAAGGCAGGTGGTGTCAGGTCAGGCTGCTAAGCACCCTGGCTTCCCATCATGTTTAAGCAACCAATGAAATCACACAGGGATGTCCCTTTTACTGAGCACTTTCACATGCTTCATCTCACTCAGTACAACCCCTAGAGCAGGTGCTTTTGTTATACCCCTTGTACAGATGAAAAAGACAAAGCACAGAGAGGTCGACCTGGGTCCTCAGGTGACCCAGCCAGTAAAGGAAAGTGAAGCTCAAATTCTGAGCCTGCTCTCTGAAAGTCTCCTTTCTAAGAACACCGTATGAGCTCAAAAGTCAATGATCTAGAGAGTGGCCCAGCAGGCTCCAGCCACCAGGGGAAAAATGTCCCTCCCCACTAAGAAGAGAAAGGACACACCCCCAGCCCTGTCTTGCATGCCCACCCTATGGCGACCTACCTGAAGCACTTAGGGCCCAGGTGCACATCCGAATGTCACCAGGGACAGAGAGGAGAGTGTACTGAGATGCTAATCAATTACTTAGGAAACTGACAGTCTGGAGGTTTGCACTTAAAAACAAGTTAAAATATGTCACTGGTTTTTTATTATTTTTTAAGAGTGCCGTTAGACATGGAGAGTTTAGCATGAATAACCTCAGATTTATGTGCCGATCAGATGGATCCTTAAACTTCCTAAGTGCTTAAAGTGTACACATTTTAACTTGAAAAATTACCAGGTTTGTCTAAAGAAAAATTTTCAAACATAAAACATGAAGCTCATTTGAAGGGAGAAATTCTCCAATGGAGTGAACCCAGCCTGTCATAAAAAAGTTAAACCAGGCATAAAGGAAAATGTCAGATGTGTGGGAGAACCAGCTGTCTCTCCTCTTTTTTTTTTTTTATTTTTATAACCTAGATCAGATTATAGGAGAATATATGACTTTCTGAGGCCGGGCATCAGGAGGGCGGGAGGAGAGTCAACCTCACTCCCCTGGGTGGTACTGAGCTCTCTCCTAGAGAATGCATTTTTTTTTAAACTTCTAAATAAAGCACTCTACAGTGGCACATTTATAACCAGCAAAGAATTACTCAAATAAGAGACGCTGTCAGCTATTTATTTTAAAAGCTTTTTTCTTGAAGGAGAAGAGGGAAAAAAATCTTTCTGCTCTTCTCCATGTTCCTTCAAATGGTTAGTGGGTAAATGCTTTTCCTTTATTCTTCTTGGAAGAAGAGCCTGTCTCCTGGCCTAAGGATTATTTCTGTTCCTCTCGCTCTGTCTTCTCTACCCTCAGCTGAACTCTCTGTCCACCTTCCAAGGAAAAGAGAAGCTGAGTTTCCAGCTCATGAGGCTGTGCTAGAAATGGGAGGTGTTGGGGTACGTGTTTGTGGGGGTATAGAAAGGATTCTTAATCAAACTCTAGAGATAACACCCAGCCATAAAGAATGGTGTAAAGGAATGCAAAAAGGAAAAAGGGACACAGAACAGGAAGAAAAGGAAAGGAAGTGAGAGGAATGGGAAGAGATGGGATGGAAAGAGCAGCTCCTGGTCTCTGAGAGCAACGTGGGTTGAGGGCTAGACCTCAGGCTTCCTGTTCATGCTGCCTCTTTTGGCTCCATTTCTTTCTTATTTTTTAAATTTCAGATTACTATGAGGTTATAAATGTTTAGGTTACATTGTTGTCATTTCTAAGGTAAAAGAAGATAATTGCATGGTCTGAATCTGACAAAGGGCTGGTAACTAGAATCTACAGGGAACTCAAATTCATCAACAAGAGAAAGAGCAAACAACCCCCACTTATAAGTGGGTAAGAGACTTGAAGAGAATCTTCTCTGAAGAAGACAGATGAATGGCCAATAAGCACTAGAAAAAAATGCTCATTATCCCTAATCAGCAGAGAAATGCAAATCAAAACCACTCAGAGATATCACCCAGCCCCAGGGAGAGTAGCCCCTGTCACATCCAGAAGCTACAGATGCTGGTGTGGATGTGGAGAGAAGGGAACACTTTGCATGCTGGTTGGATTGTAAACTATTACAACCTCTATGGAAGGAAGCATAGAGAATTCTCAAAGAACTGAAAGTTGGCCCCATTTCTAATCATGCCTGGCTGTGGATGCAAAGCCCAGAGTGGATGCTGTCCAGCGTTAACCCATAGCAGCTCAAGCAGAAGTAGTTGAGCACTTCCCTCTAGAAAGGCCTAGATGGAATGGGGTAAGGCTGGGTTTGTACAGTGGTCCCAGATGAAAAGTGAATAGAGATCAGCTGATGGTCATGAAAATGCTGGAAAGATCTTTTCCTGGGAACAGGATGGAGGGTTACACTGTGTTGAAACAGAAATGCTAGTTGGCCTGACTTTTCTTCTCCCCAGCAGGTATCACCTGAACTGAATGAAACACCAAATCAGCTGATGCTGAGCCAGTGTGATGGGAACACTGTACCTGTCTACTGCTCTCTGGTTTGCCTTCCCTTCTATTGGGATCCTGCCCATTTCTCAAGCACCAACTCAAATTCTTTTTTCATCACAGACTCCTCTAGCTAGGATTTATCTCTTCCTCTAAAAGCTTAACTTAGGTTGGGCACAGTGGCTTACACCTATAATTCTAGCACTTTGGGAGGCTGAGGCAGGAGGATCACTTGAGGCCAAGAGTTTTAGACCAGGTTGAGCAAGAATAAGACCCTGTCTCTACAAAAATTAGAAAAATTGGCCAGGCATGTTTGTGTATGTCTATAGTTTCAGCTATTTGGGAGGCCAAGTGGGGAGGATCCCTTGAGCCCAGGAGTTTGGGGTTGCTGTGAGCTGTGATGATACCACTGTACTCTAGCTGGGTAACAAAGTGAGACCCTGTCTCAAAAAATTAAGTAAATAAATAAACAAAAGCTTTACTTGCACTTCAAAAATGTTACCTTGTTAGTAAAAATGCACTATGTTAGTTATTTGAGTGCACGCCCAAGGCCAGGGAAGGCCAGGCCTGATCCACTTTTGTATTTTTCACAGTGTTTGGTACAGAATAGGTGATTGATAAGTAGACCTAGGGAATTACTAACCAACCAACACTAGCCAACACATTAATTTCCCTGGGAGGGCAAGTATTGCTCTAAGCACTGTGTGTATGTTCATTTGAACCCTTAAAACAACCCCATGAGGATGCTCTAGTTGTCTTCATTTTAGAGATGAAGTAGTGCAGTGGTTGGATAACTTGTCCAAGGCCACTCAGCTTGTAAGTAGAAGATCTGGGATTTGAACCCAGGTGTCTGGTCTGGGAGGATGCTCTAGTTGTCTTCATTTTAGAGATGAGGAAGTGCAGTGGTTGAACAAATTGTCCAAGGCCACTCAGCTTGTAAGTAGATCTGGGATTTGAACCCAGGTGTCTGGTCTGGGAGCCTGTTTCTCACCTATTATATTAAGTCCCTTAAAAGCCTCATCTTCTATGTGGAATCCTGATTCAACGATTCAGTCAACATTCTTATCATGTTTAATGGTTCAACTCTTAAGGCCATTCATTAGCCTTAAAAATTATTCTTGTTTCCTCCAGGTTTTTGTTGTGCTCATTGTTCACCTCCCCTTCACCCACCCCACCAAGACTAGCACAACAAACCAGCCATCAGGATTTCAGTGTAAGTTTACTAGATCCAACACCTTTTAACGTTCTTCACTATATCACACTGGATGTAGAGTGAGGTCAGAGTTCCAATCCTGTCATTTACAAGGTCTGACAATTAAGTTCTCAAACGTGCCATTGTGTGCTGATGCTGGCAGCACTGTAAAAACAGCTTGGTAAGGTTTCATAATGTTGGTATATCAGTGTCTTACTTCTATGTTCTTATTGATCTGTCATAGTGTCTCACTGAGTGGCGTTCATAACTGTCGCATATTTTTGTGTGCCTTTTTGAGAATGTCAGAGCTTGAATTAGAGCAACAAACAAACATTAAATTACTTGTTAAACTTGGCAAGAGCAGAAATGAAATCAGAGGTTGTTAATCCAAGCTTGTGGGGATAATTAATGCTATAAAGAAAACAGCAGTGCACAAATGGAGTAAACATTTGTTGTTGTTGTTGCAGTTTGGCTATGGCCAGGTTCAAACCCACCACCCTTGGTATATAGAGCCAGCACCCTACTCTCTGGGCCACAGGTGCCACACTGGACTAAACATTTTTTGAGGGAGAGAAAGTCTCACTAATGTAGTGAGGTCAAGGCAGCCAGTAATGAGCAGAACAACTCACCTAATTGTGCATCAAAATTGTCAACTGCATGTGAGAAGCATAGTAAACCAACTAAATATCAATGGAGAAACAAGACGATCTTAACTGAAAATGTTGGCATGAGAAAGATGTCCAAAAATGGTCTTGAAGGATCCTGCCCATTTCTGGTGTTGAACAGAAGCAAAGGAGAGTCAAAGTTTGTCAAGACCTTTCGAGAAGCAAGGTGATGTTTTAGGCTATGTTATCACTGGTTATGAAATATGGGTGTACCAGTATGAAACAAAGCATAGAAGTACACAGTAGAAGGCAGCCAATTATCCATGCCCCAGAATGCTCTATCAGCCCAAATCTAGGGTCAAAACAAGGTTGTTCTCCTTTTTTATGTCAGAGGGATTATTCATTATGAATTTATACCAACTGGGCAAACTGTTAACCACTTTTACTATTTGGAAATGCTGAAAAGCCTGCATTGAAAAGTTAGACAAAAATGACCTGAACTTCACACCAACTCATGGCTCTTGCGTCATTACAACGTACCAACTCACACGGCACTGTCTATGAGGGACCTTTTAGCCAGTAAACAAACAACTGTATTGGAACACCCTCCTTACTCACCTGACCTGGCCCCCAAATGCCTTTTTCTTTACCCAAAGATAAAGGAAATATTGAAAAGAAGGCCTTTTGACCACATTCAGGACATCAAGGGAACTACAACAACAGCTTTGATGGCCGTTCTAAAAGAAGAGGTCTAACATTGCTTTGAAGAGCAAATGAGGTGCTGGCACTGGGGCATAGCTTCTCAGGGGGAGTACTTTGAAGGTGACCATAGTGATATTCAGCAGTGAGGTGGTATGCAGCACTTTTTTGTAGGATGAGTTCATGATGATAGTGGAACAAACCTACAGGGGGGTCTGGCACCAAGCTATTTGTGATAATGACAGTGATCGCTGCTTCAACAGGCCATTGTGATTAGCATCCATCTAAGGTCTGGCATCTGAAACTCTGCCTCCTTCCTGAAGCCATCCATGACTACTCCAACTCCAGAGGATGTATCCTGTCTCCTGAAGGTGAGAGGCTCTTATGTTTTACACCACACAGGACACTAGTAGAGAAAGTACCTCCTTTTACTCTCTTCTGGGTATTTTATGAAGGCCTCCTAAGCAAGGATAGCCAGAAAGAAGTAGAATATTGAGGTGGTTAAACCTTTGTCTCTAGAATTGTCTTATATTGCTATGTGCAGTCACATGGCTTGAACTCCATACACCTCCAGGGGGCACCATCCAGGCCTTACACCTGTTACTGTGTGATCTTCAACAAATTATTTACTGCCTAAATATCTCCAGTTTCCTTGCCTAAAACGTGGGGCTGTGGCCACACCTCTCTTGTATGATTGTTCTGAGAGTGAAGGGAGATGGCATCTTTAAATGGCTGAGCACACACTTGCAGCAGCCTGAGCTCAAGAATGCTAATTATTACTTTTAGAACCTGAACAGGGAGGGCACAAAGGAGGTGCTCCATAGATGCACATTGAGTTGCTTCCCTATAAAGCCTGGACTTGCAGCTCTTCCTCCACAGAAATCCACTTGAAAAAGCCAACTTTTCAAGCAGGGGGAACATAACCCCTATCAGCACAGGGTAAGAGAGGAAAGAGGAAATACACTCCATGTATTATCCTTGGCTTGGGCTGGGAATAAACACTCTCTGAGGGCTGGAGCTGCCCGTGGGTGTGTCTCTGCTTTACGAGCAATGTGCAGAAGATACAGAAGCGGGTGTTCTTGTTGAAGACAGTCCTTGTTCACCTGCCTCAGCTCCCCAAGGTATGACACTCTGGGGTCTGCGTTTCTGGCCTGGCCCTGCATTGTGTATCCACTTCATCAGCTAAGAACAACACATGGACCATTTGCAGCAACAGAAATTGACCTGGTCAGGGAGTCAGATGACCTGAGTCCCAGTCTGAGTCTAGCACTATGTCCTTGGATACTCTTAGCTTCTGTCAGCTATGGGTCACTTGTCTCTATAGAGGAATAGCCAACGAATTGTGAGATTGCTAGAAATCTCAAACAGGGTAACATATGAAAGAACTTTTAAAGGTATAATAAGCTACACAAAAGCTAATGCAAAGCATTATAAACATGATCATTATTAGTTTATTAGAGTAACCAGCAAAACCCATAGGCCTTATGCTGCTTTATGAAATGCCCAGCTACATCTCTGATAAGAGAATATATAGGCTAATATAAGAAGGCTTGTGAAAAACTAAGAAACGCATTCTAGGCAGAGTGAAGAGTATGTGCAAAAGCCCCATGATTGGGAGGAATTTTGAATGTTCTAAAAATTGGCAGAAGACCAACATGGCTGGAACAAAGTGAATGTGGGGCGTACAGTTGGAGAGAGAAGTGTATACCGCGGATGCTCAATAGCATTTGAAGAGTGAATGAATGAATTGGTGAGGAATGGGTCACCCCATTTTTCTCCCCCTTTTCTAGAGGCTGAAACCTCTGTAGCATCACCAAATGCTTTTGGTAACCTCACCCTGGACTCTCTGTGGGGTCGCCTGCTCTACTGGCCAAGATCCCCCTCTTAGCTGCACCAGCCCACCTGGAGATCACATATCAGCAGGAATAACACTCAGCTGACCCCGTCCACACTGCCCACTGCATAAACCCCCACCTTCCTGCCTGCTCTGGATCCCCCAGGGTACGGCTGCCCATGTTTATGAAAACTGAACATGTCATTCAAACCAGCACCTCTGGCCTCACAAAGCTGAGGATCAGGAGCCACTATTTTTACTTTCCTTTCTGTCACTGGACTTTACAAGCAAAGGCTGGTCTCCCCCTTGGCAGTTCCCAGAACCTAGCAGACAGTAATGAGTCTGGGGTTGGTGTTAAGCTCAGATGTCAAACAGAGTGGCCAGGGCCTCCTGAAACGCCGAGAGAGCCGCGAGCTTCTCCCTCTACAAGGTCAGCTTGTGTGTAACACTTCATTAAATTGCTCAAACACTGAGCCGTGTCTTTAACCAATACCTTTAATGTCATTTTCTGCAGACTTAATAGAGGAGCATTAGCATACCTGTCAAGTCTTCCCATTTAAACTTCGAAGCAAGTGAAGTTTAAAGTGCCTCCTTCAGCCACAGTGGATTTAGCTTCAAACTTTAGTTTAAGAGAAATTTTTAAAAAAAAAATGGAAAAGGAGGGGAATCCTCTGTGGGGCTGTATGACGAAATAGGGAACGTTATCCTATCATAATCATTTTCTAAGTCTCTCTTCATGCCTCCAGGAAGTATGCCTAGGTTACGAATGGTGAGACAAGCAAGCCTCAGTGTTGACTATGAAGTGACCTTTCCTTATCTCAAATTTAGACTGGACCAGAGCCCTGAGAAGTGAGTTAGGCCATTGCCCTGTCTGCATAATGTATGCTTCCCAGCGTGGGGCATGAACCACTGTGGAGAGACATAAAGACCAAGACAGGGTGAGTGCAATGATCTCAATGTTTGTGTTCCCCCAATATTCTTATGTTGAACCCTAATCCCCAATGGTATTAGAGGGGAGGCTGATGGTATTAAGAGGGGAGGCTTTGGGGAGGTGAATAGGTCATGAGGTCTCTACCCTCGTGGGTAGGATTAGTGCCTTTCTAAAGGGGACCCCAGAGAACTGGCTCACCCCTTCCACCACATGAGGACACGCCATCTTGAAGCAGAGAGCAGCCCTCTCCAGATACAGAATCTGCCGATGACTTGATCTTGCACTTCCCAGCCCCCAAAACTATAAGAAACAAATTTCTGTTATTTATAAGCCACTCATTGGGTGGTATTTTTGTTATAGCACCCTGAATGGACTAAAACAGAGGAGCATTAGAGGGTGCACAGCCCATTTGGATCATTTGGGATGAAACTCTGAGGCTCTTTCTGAGCAGCTTGGATTGCCCATGTGGATGTCTCCATGTGTGAATAACCACATAGTTCACATAGGTGAACTATGCTTCCTGGGGCAGCCCTGAGCTCCTGGGAAAAAGGCCAAAATACCTAACTAGTTATAGAGCCTGTTCTTTGGCCTGAGACTCCCACATAAGGAAAGTGGGCTGCTTATCAAAATACTGTAAACTGAGTAGCTTATAACCCACAGCAGAAAGTGGAAAAGTACAAGGTCAAGGCACCCCCAGATTTGGTGTCTGGTGAGGGCTGGTATTTTGGTTCAGACATGGCACTTTCTTGTTGTGACCTCACATGGCAGAAGGGAGCTCCCTGGGTTCTCTTTTATGAGGGCACTAATCTCTTGTGAGGGATACACCCTCATGACCTAGTGACCTCTCAAAGTTACAATCTCCTAGTACCATCACCTTGGGGGTTCAACATATGAATTTGGGGAGACACAAATATTCAGACCATGGTTTAATTGCTGAACATTGTGGTTAGAATGTTCCCATAATCTGTTGGGAGTTGGGAGTGTCCGTCTTGATATTTAGTTGTCTATTGCCATGGAATAGCAAGACCAGTACTATGTGCTTTGGAATCATGATAGACCAGACAGCAGACATTCTGCCATAACAAGTCCCATCTGTGAAATGGGTTCAACTGTCAGGAAGAGGTCAGCTCTCATGGAAGTGAGGAGAGAGTGGGCTTTAAATGTTCAACATGAAAGATTTGCCAGGAGTAAGGAAACAGGATAATGAATGTGTCTCTGTCATTAAACCACTAATCGTTAATTATCCCCCTAGACATCACATAATGTGCTACCAGGCAAAAATAAAATTGCTTGAACTTTTTCACCAAGTTCTGGTTTTAAACAAATTACTCGTGTCAAAACTGTTTACCAAAGTGAGTAATTTTAGACATTTGTCAGACTTCATAACATGCTTTAATTAGTGCCAGTTAATAAAGTCCCCATGTAATTAAGCATACAAACATCCCTTGTTTCTTATTTTAAATTTTTACTTATGATAATTTTTTGAGATGACTTGATGTCTAGCTTCCAGAATACATGTATGGGTACAGGGGTGTGTGCCTTTGTGTGCATGTTTCCAATGTCACTCTGTAATGAGATGCCACATAATTAAAGTGCCCATTTAATTATTAATGCTACAATTAAGGTAAGAAGGAGGAGTTTCTCCCTCAAAAGCAGAAAGTTGATCCCTGGCTCCCACAGCAGTGGAAAGTGGTACCGACTGGTGCTCTCTCCCGCTCGGTCCCAGGGGGCAGATCAGACAGTGTGACTTGTGCCTGGATGCCCTTGGGGAGCAAGCAGGTCTGTAAGGAGCCTGCTGGCTTCCCTGACACGCTCCTCCTGAGAGGCTCCAGAGTGAGGATGGCAGCGGTGACAGTTCACTCCCAGCTCAGAAGCCTGTCACTCGGAGATCAGCATTTTAACTACCCCCTGCCCCTCAAGAAGACAAAAAAAAAAAAAAAAAAAAAAAGGGACACCTTAATTTACCCTTCTGATTGGCTTGATAGCTGTCAGAGTGACAACCTGTCTCTGGCTGAAAGGGACCTGGTGTTAGTTCTCAAGCTGGCTTTGTGTGCATTATATGGTGGGCTGCTCCCAGAAATGCCAGCACCAAGAACTACGCTTCTCACTGGTCTCTGCTCTCCTGTGGCTCCAGCCTCTGCCTCTCCACCCACTGGCTGTGACCCCCCCCCAGCCAGAGGAGTCAGACCTCCAGCTTAAAGTTGGAAATCAGGACTTTTCTTTCTACTACCCTTGCTGTATTCAAGAGATATTCCAAGGCATACATGGACCCATCTGCAAGTAGCATACTCAACAAGGTTGCCCCTTGCCCCGTGTGTTTGACAGAGGACCACCAATGATGACTCAGGCACTTGGGTGCCTCCAAAGGTTAACTGGTGTCCTGCACAAAGTATAAGTCTTAACCTCCAGGTAAGACTGTGCTGCTTTCACACCCTCTTCTCTCAGAAAGTGCGTTTGGTAGCTTGTAGGATGACAACAACATCATCCGAGAAGCTATTCTTTCCATTCGGTCTTTGTAAATAAATCTATGATAATTTTTGGTAAACATAAAATAAATACCAGACTCCTCAAAAATACCCCAGAAATTCTACTACCACTTCCATATCTCCTGGAGAAACCCTCATAGATGACTGACAGTCTGTTATCAGTGTGTCCTTGCTAAGATTTTCGTAAGGTTTACCGTCTGAAGTTTGTGTTTAGAAACTAGTTTTTTGTTTTTTGTTTTTTTTTTTTTTTTTGGTTTAGGTATATTTTAGTATTTATTTGCTTTTTCAAAGTGCCCATGCCCTCCTCCAAGGCCTGATTGCCTTTCTGGGGATATGTACACAGCCCTCTGCCCACATAGCTCAGTCCTGAGCTACACTTACACTACAGTGGCTACTAACTACATGCAGCTGGTCCTGAAATTGAAATGTGCACTCGGAATGTGACTAGTCCAGACTGAGATGTACTGTAAATACATTCAGAGACTCAGTATCAAAGAAAGAATATAAAATATCTCAGTACGTTTTATTCTGATTACATGTTAAAGGAACACTATTTTGTCTGTTAAGTTAAATAAAATATGCTACTAAAAAGAACTTAATCTGCTTATTTTTATCTTTTAAATGTAGCTATTAGAACTTTAAAAATACATGTCTGGTTCTCATTATTTTCTCAGTGTCCAGAGGTGATCTAGAGGATCATATCAGCTTCCAATATCTGTGACAACGGACGACAGACGGTGAAACAAATCCTGGTCTTGACCTGGGTTTGCTCCACTTCTGTCACTCATGAGCTGTGTGATCCTGGACATCTCTCTGCTTCTCTGGGCCTCAATCCACTAAGGAGTTGACTACACAAGATAACCTATGAGATCTGGTCTGGATGTAGCTTTTTTGCAGTGTATAGAGGGACTGTCCTCTCTCTGGGAACTTGGCTAGCTTTAGGAATGAAGTCGTCAGTCATTGCAGGAGAGAAGAAGGGTTATAATGACCTCTGGCTTTTCAGACTGGCTCCTAGTTGCCCTGCACCTTCTCTTCCTAGGCATCCTGGGAATTAGACTCAAGTTCCCAAAGGCATGACCATGTAAACTCTGACCCCTCTACCTTGGTTCTCCTAATGCATTTTGCCAGTGCAAACAGCACTTGGGGAGGCACACACCTGTTCTGTCCTTTAACCCATGGTGATATGTCACTGATCAGCACAATTGGCTCTAATAGCTCCCCAGGTGGATTCCAGAGAGCAATGAGCTGAACATAAAAATCCCTTTATTATTGCCATTTCACTTTTATATACCCATCAAGCTTTCATATTTAATCTCCTACATCACAATAGCTGATCATTTTTAACATTTGACATTGATAGAGTGCCCACTGCTATTATTCTGACATACTATAAAACATTACACCCATTTGCAATAGAAAAGGCCAAGAATCAATACCCAGCCCCATTTTCCACCATGGCCGTAAATCACAAAGCACCTAACAAATTGGTTTAAGTAGAAGAAACTTCAGAACCAATGAATGGCCTGACCAATCCCCACCCCCTGTTAGAGCTGACAGGGACCTGAAGGCTTAGGACTGGGAGAGGGAGAAGGGGAGAGAGGGCTGGAGGGAAGCCAGGCTGCTTCCTAAGGCAACTAGGGTTCTCTAGGGTAAGAATTGCCTCTTTATCTGGGCCTTAGAGTTACCCACAGAGAATAAAGGACATGTTCACTGTGTTATGCCTGCATCAGGTCTTGCCTTATGCCCCCACATTGGAAGCTGGTGATTCTTACTACCCCTTCTTCCTGAAGGCTCAAAGCCCACTGTCAAGATTATTGGTCTATTTTGTCAGTCGTCCCATTCAGTGGAACAATAAGATGTTAAAATGAGCTGATTGGCTATTAATCAAATTGACTTTAGAGTAAACGAATTGATCAGGCAGTTCAGAGTGGCCAAAGCCAGGAGTTAACAAAAGTCGTTGATTTGGCCATTGCTTAAAATATTTAAGGTAATGATTTGGGCAAAATACTTGACCACTATTCTTGTATTTAAAGTGAATGACATTTTCAAAATCTACAAGTTTGAAATATTCAGAAAATTGCCTTCACTTACATTTTGGGGACATCTTCTAGACCTACTTGAAGGTTGTGATTATTTTGTTGGACTCCATCAAAAGCTTTTTTCAACCCAAGTTGCCTAGTTGAAAATACATGAGCCCATGCTCTGACTCAGCATAGTCACTGGGATTCTAGAATGTTCTAACAGTATGAGGAATTGGTACTGGGGAAAAAATAATGGAAAAGTACAATTTTTGCCAATGTATTATATTTTTGGTTCAGGACTGGATTTCCTACAGAAGCCTGGTATATGAGTGTACACATTTACCTGACTTTCCTACAATAAGTACACTCCTAAAATCCACACATATACCAGACTTTTACAGAGCACATTTCTTTTTTCTATTAACTTAGATTATAATTTTGAAGATGATTTGCCGGCATTTCAATTAGCAGTGAGTGATTCGTTACATTATCTGTCTTACTCAACCTCTTAATGATCCCACATAACATGAAGAGCTTTTGTAAAAAAGGGATTCTTTGGTACAGCAACACATCCTAGTGATTTGTGAATTATTCCTGTCATTCTGTTTTGCACAATTAGGGTGACACAGGTGGGGCCTCACTAGAGACAGATTTGTGGGGATTCTTTTGAAGGCTTGGTATAGTACTAAGAACTTTGAACTGAGTCAGGAGTTGGGTTTGAGTCTCATCATGCCATTTTCCAATTATGTGATCAGTGGATCCATGAGATATATGACCTCTTCGTGCTTTCTTTTTTTATTTCGAAAGTGGGGATAATAATTGCTGATCACTTTCATAAGATCCTCAAAGAAGAAATGAGATAATGCTAGTAATAGCCTTTAGTATTATTGTTATTACTGATAATACAATAAAAATAATGCAATATGATGAGAAAAGAAGCAAAATAAATCATTATTTTTATATCAGTTCTACTTTATAACAATAGAAGAAAATTTCCATTTATTTAGAACTAAAGTAAGAGAAAACACAAAACCCTCAAATCTGGCTTCCTCAATTTTGTCCCCTGAGAACTGAGAGTCAGAAAGACAGGTCCAAGTGGATCTTAGAAGGCCTCAAAATCCTAAAAAACTTTTGACTTTGCCATGCCTTGATTTTTCATTGACTATTTTGGATATATTTTAATAAATTCATTTATTCAATCAATGAACATTGATTAAGTGCCAACTCCATGCCAGCTACCATGCTCTATCCTGAATGCATAACAAAAACAGACAAGTTATAAGTCCATGCAGATTGTTCATATAGGAAGTTCTCAAGCTTATTGGTGCCTTGAAATCACTTCCCAGACCCTACCCAAACCTTCAAAATCAGAATTTATTATGGTAGAAATTGAGTGCCTGCACTTTGACAAGTTTCCCAGATAATGCCAACATTTGGGCCACTGGCCTATATGTTAACATACCACAACCAGAAGACATCATGACCAAGGACCATTCTCTGACCACTCGTAGTTTTTAGAGAGTAGGGGGTGGTTATGTTGAGATTCCTAATTTCTGGTTTTCCTAAAATTGGAACACAGCTAGACACTGATGTGTACAGCTGGTGTGTGACCCCTGCCGGCATACAGAAGTGGGCCAAGTCCTTTGTTCTTAGCCTGCAGTTCAGCTACTGACTTGTTCCAAAATAACCTGGTTTGTGTGGCATCCCAGACTGCAGGCCTCCTGTCTGTGGACCCAGAGGACAACCCAGAAATCCCATTATTCCTTTTATCATCAAGCATGCGATGGTTCCCTTAGACTAAATCTCTGCTCAGTGCTTGAGAAAGGGGAGGGGAAAACAAAGGAAGAAAGGAAAGGAGGCCAAGGTCAGCTACCTGGCGACTTAGCCATGTTGTTCTCGGAGCTAAAGCAATACTCCAAACACTCCTCACGTCTACAGACCTGCAAAAGAGCTTTTCCAGAGCAGTTCTCCCTCAGTCATGATGTGTGAACCACCTCTCAGCAACCCCACAAGGAACTGAGTGTGGGTGTTACAACTTCCCCCGAGGGACGCACTGCTCTGCAGTGCAATGAATTCACCATACCAAATGGGTCTTAGCCACTTTGGTAGCCCTTGGCATATGGAAAAGTCTTAACTACTTTCCCTAGCCCTCTAGGAATATGGTAGAATCTGAAAAAAGTTGCATTTGTTAAACAAATACATGAATGAACAAATGAATAAAGAAAAACTATCAGTCAGGGCCAGACCAGCATCAGACTCTCCTCAAAGTCCAGGGGCTGATGACCCTCTAGTTTCACTGAAGCTCCTCCCCTCTGTTAAACTCTCATCATTTTTAATAATCATATTGCTTCACAGGTCACTGGAGCCCTGAGTGGCCCTTCTGATGCCTGTTTTTACCTTTTGCCCAAGCCTCAGTGGTCCTGCCTTTCTGGATGGGGAGCTCTTCTGACCTCACACTTGCTCCTGTTGATTTTGTAACATCACAATTTCAGATAAATTAAAAGGCACCTTATGCCTCCAGAACTGCCAAGAGTCCTTTGATGGGAGCTGATCTGGGTCCTAGTGCAGTTTGATAGAGGAGTGTTGAGGTGAGATGGTGGCTGAGCTTCCCAAATGAAAAGGTCTTAGAGGAAAAGGGTGAGAGCCTACCAGAAGGCCCCTTGCTCTCCCCCTTGCTGTGAGTGGGGGAGCCTGACCAAGTGAGAATCCTCCAGATATAGACCCCTGGCTGGGAGCTTCTACCTAGCCCCCAAGTCCATTTTTTTTTTTTTTTGAGACGGAGCCTCAAGCTATCCTCCTGGGTAGAGTGCCATGGCATCACAGCTCATAGCAACCTCCAACTCCTGGGCTCAAGCGAGTCTCCTGCCTCCGCCTCCCAAGTAGCTGGGACCACAGGTGCCCACCACAACACCCGGCCATTTTCTGGTTGCAGCCATCATTGTTGTTTGG
>CAUYQV010064187.1:0-17428 GCA_963574575.1 Galagoides demidoff
AAAGCAGGATGTCTGGTCACCTTACTCTATACTCTTCAGTATTGTTTGAATTTCTTTTATCAGGCATGTGTATTTTTTTCCAATACTATGCATAACAGATCAAAGATTATGAAAATTGTGGCAGATCACCTTGATGATATATGAACCTAGTACTATGCTGCATCTCAAAATGGTCCTGTGGAATAGCATTGTTTAACAGAGGGATACACCAATGATTGATGGGATTGAGTATCTGGCTGAAGACTAGCTATCATTAAGAAGCAGCAGAAAAATATAACCTAGGCCCTCTGGCACCAGCCCCCTTTAGCCTGTTTTCAAAGTACCTCAGCTATGAAAATTATCTCATTGTATTCTTACTATCACTCATATCTGTGCTGTTCCCTCACTAGAGTAAGAGCTTCTTGATGGGGGGAGCCATCCATCACTGTATCAATCAGCCACTATCACAATGACTGGTGCCTGGTAAATGCTTATAAAACTTTATTGATGTGAGCAGTATCAGCAGTTCTCAACTTGTGGGTCGCAACCCTCCCCCCTTTTTTGGTGGTTTTTGGCCAGAGCTAGGTTTGAACCCACCACCTCCAGCATATGGGGCCAGCACCCTACTCCTTTGAGCCACAGGCACCACCCAAGTCACGACCTCTTTTTAACAATGAAAATACATTGTGGCATCAGGAAGGTTGAGAATCACTGAGTTAGATGATTTCTTTAAGCAACCAGATAGTTATAAGATGTAAATGCTATACCCTGCCATCTTCTGTAAAAGGTAGACCACTTTGATCTTTGTCTTCATCAGGCCAAGCAACTTAAGACGAAAAAACAGGATGGCATAGTAAACACTGCAGCCAAGAGCAAGCTGTTTTCTTTGCAGGTGTTTGGTTTTCCAGCACACAAGAGCATAGTTCAAAACATTCTACAAATACCTGTCTCTCCACACAGCTGACAGAGTAAGTGTGAGATTGACCCCACAGTTTATCCGGTGAAACATTTTTCTAGATGCCGCTTGTTTCTATCTGCATTTGTCCTGCTCGGAGAGGGAGTTGGCCTCCAGCCCCTTTGCCAGGAGGGTTCCCGTCACATGGCAGTGAAGCATGTCCTCACCAGCTCTAGTGACCTGCCCCTGAGATGTGCAAGCCCTATACTTACTTGCAAAGCTTCCAGCCTCTGGAAAACTGTGGTATTCAAAAACTTTCCAGAAAATCAGAAACTCTTAAAAGGCATTTCTTTAAAGTTACTGGGAATTTTCCAGAACAGTGCTTAAAGCAGCTCTTAATTTCCTGAATCTGTAAGAAACCCATCCTTTTATTGGTCATCCCTAATGTCCCAGATTTTCTTTTTTCTTTTTTCTTTTTTTCTTTTTGTAGTTTTTGGCTGGGGCTGGATTTGAACCCACCATCTCCACCATATAGAGCCAGTGCCCTACTCCTTTGACCCACAGGCGCCACCCTTCCCAGATTTTCTGAAAGCACGAATCAACTAGTGAGAGAATGAGGCTAAGGTGGGTGGGGAGGTGAGTCCATCAGTTCATATTTTAACCTTTGGAGTTGTCAACTTAGATTCTCAGGTAAATCCTGTCCCAGCATCATCTGAACAAAGAAAAGAGGTGCAATGGGAAGAGCACCAGTGGAAAGCAGACTAAACGGAGTATGAAACTAGGTCCTGTCAACAACCAGTTATGTGACCTTGGGTGAATTACTTAATTGAGTCCTCGTTTTGCAATGTTCCAGCACAAATCTGATAGATCATCATCAGTGTAGTTCCAGGCACACAGTAGGTGCTCAATAAATCTTGTTGAGGTTGAACAAAATAACTAAATAACACACTTCAGATGCCTGGGGTGTATTGAGGAGTTTAATAAATATCCTTCTCGCTCTCTGCCCTTCTCACCTTCCTTTTGTGCTCTCTGTTGTGCTTTGGTGAATTTTAAGATTGCTTCCCAAAGCCAGGTGTGGTGGCTCATGCCTGTAATCCTAGCACTCTGGGAAGCCAAAGCGGGTGGATTGCCTGAGCTCACAGGTTTGAGACCAGCCTGACCCAGAGCAAGACCCCATCTCTAAAAATAGCCCAGCCTTAGGGCGGTGCCTGAGGCTCAAGGAATAGGGCGCTGGCCCCATATACTGGAGGTGGCAGGTTCAGACCCTACTGGGGCCAAAAACTGCAACCAAAAAAAAAAAAAAATAGCCCAGCCTTGTGGTAGACACCTGTAGTCTCAACTACTAGGGAGGCTGAGGCAAGAGAATCACTTAAGCCCAAGAATTTGAGGTTGCTGTGAGCTGTGATCCCATGGCATTGTGGGGGACAAAGTGACACTCTGTCTCCAAAAAAAAAAAAAAAAATTGCTGCCAAAAATCACCAAACCCTATTTTCTTTTCTTTTTTTTTTTGCAGTTTTTTTTTTTTTTTTTTTTTTGGCCAAGCCTGGGTTCTGGGTTTGAACTCGCCACCTCTGGCATATGGGGCCAGCACCCTACTCCTTTGAGCCACAGGCGCCGCCTACCAAGGCCTATTTTCAACTGGAAAAAAAAATGAACCAACCAACCAACCAACCAAGAATTAATGAAAGCAAAGAAGGAGCGCATTGTGGAAATGTGTGTTCACTTCAGATTCCAAGTCCCCATTAGGTGGCTCTGCTTTGCTAGGTGTTTGGTCAAGAATGAATCTGTTGGGCAGTGCCTGTGGCTCAAAGGAGTAGGGCGCTGATCCCATATGCTGGAGGTGGCAGGTTCAAACCCAGCCCCAGCCAAAAACTGCAAAAAAGAGGAATGAACCTGTCCAATGTTGTTTCACAGAACATTTAAAATGTTTGTTTTTTAAACTGTTTGTCTATAGTATTACAAAATGTATTTAAAACAAACAACAGACAGCAGCCATTGCTTTTATACTTTTGTTATGAAGACACCATGGATTCCAGTTGTTGAGTATATAGCCTCAACCTCTGACCAACCTAGATTAGAGTTCAAGTTCTGTCATTTATTTTCCTTGTGGGCCTGGGCAATTGACTTTACCAATTTGAACCTCTATGCACTTATCTATAACATGTGGTTAACAAAGATCCCCACCTTATTTTTTTAAAGAATTAAATGAAATAATTACCATGCCTACCATGGTGCCTGGCACAAGGCTTCCTCTCAACTAATACTGTAGCTTTTATTGTCCTCCCCTCATTTCATATAACTGCATGAGATAGCTTCCTCTATTTTTTTTTTTAGCTTCCTCTTTTTTACAGGCAAGGAAACCGAATTTTCGATTTGAACATAAAAATACTTAGCACAAATAGTAAAAGCCCATAGATGAGTTTTAAAAAAGAAAAAAAACCAGTAGGTAAGGAACACTAACCCTCTGTTCTCTACAGGCATTTTGTATAGGAAGGAGAAACTGAAAGAGCCTGTTAACTTGTCTGTCTACACCCTGGGTTAGAAGGGTGTCGTTGGAGTCCCTGAACAGCCAGCAAGTAGAACCATGGCAGGTCCTCAGTAAATATTTGTTAAGCAGATCAGGAGGAGCTAGCACAGGGCTCTGCTGGGGTCTTCCTGGAGAGAAGCTGCCCCAGCCCCCAGCCCTGCCTTAGTCCTCCTCTCTTCATTGTTCCTTCCTTCTTCACCTTAACGTCCTCACGGGAAGGTGAGAGGATATAAACAAAACTTGACGCTTCTTTGAGATGTCAACCCTGCAAATTGTATCCAAAGTTCAAAAAACCAAACCGGTCACATCTGATTGGGAAACTGTGGTAGATTCTTTCTTAATGTTGGGCACTAGAGAGACTGAGACTTTGTTGGGATGCACCGATCTTCTGTTATTTTAGAAAACAACATGTTTAAAGCTGGAACAAATCAATAGTTAAGCTTCAGGGGCCTTTGTTTGTTTGTTTGTTTGTTTGTTTGTTTATGTAGAGACAGAGTCTCAAGCTGTCGCCCTGGATAGAGTGCCGTGACGTCACAGCTCATAGCAACCTCCAACTCCTGGGCTCAAGCGAGTCTCCTGCCTCAGACTCCCAAGTAGCTGGGACCACAGGCGCCTGCCACAACACCCGGCTATTTTTTGGTTGCAGCCATCGTTGTTATTTGGCAGGCCCGGGCTGGATGTGAACCTTCCACCTTAGGTGTATATGGCTGGCGCCTTAGCCACTTGAGCCATGAGATTTGAATTTTCCATTTGAAAATAATGCCAATGATCTTTCTGAGTCACAAAAGATAATGTATATTACATCCCTTTGTAAATCATGATGTATTCCTAAAAACCCTGGTGAGTCCTTTTGTCTCTAGTCTGTACCAGTCTTGCCCTAAGAAAGTAGATAAGGTTCTGTAAAGCAAGGTATCAGGTTTCCCATCACCTAGGCTGCAGATGTCTGAAGACTTCAGGCCGTGCTTGTGTCAGATGCCAGGCCATTGACATTTCAGGGTAGAAGGGGACATAAAAGAGAGGTCTGACACCATAAAGTTCTAGGTCAGCTTTCCCAGGTCTGTTAAGCAAGGAACCTTTCACCACCTCTCATCATGATCAGGAAAACTCACCTGTGCTCTCAACGCTCTGACATAAGAAATCTCTTTTATAAGGGATCCAGGAACTTGAAGGAGAAAGGGGGGCTGGAGGAAGAGTGCTCTTGCTCCAGCACTTTCTTCTCAGAAGATATGCTTGTAGTGAGAGGAGACTTTTTCATCTTCATATCAGTGCAAATAATTGGCATGTTTCATGAAATCTTTTTTCCAGTAGCAGTCTTGTGTCATGCAAGGAGCTTTCGAGTAAGTAAGGCTTAGCTAAAACCCTCCATTCTTTAATTAATGTACGACCAGTTGATTGCTACTTCCTTTGAATTATGGCTGCTTCTCAAAGGTAGGCAAGGCCATGAACACAGAGGAAAAATTTCTTCCTGGCTCTCCCTGTTGCTCTTAGAAGCCACACTTTCAGTGCCCCAGTAGATTCCGTTTGAATTGGTCTCCTGAATTAGTCTAGTCTCCCCTATTTTTATGAGCAGCAACACTTTTTCATCTGAGAATTTAGTGCCAACGGCTGAACCCAGGACATAGTATGTTCACAGTACATGTTTGTGGACTGACTGACTATAGGAATTAATTTAAAATTCATTGTAAGCTACTTGAATGAAACCCCCAAAGTACGCAGCGCAATGCAAAGCAGATGCTCAGGAAACACTAATGAATCTGAGCTGGGTTTGTCATCTCTTCCTCCGGCTTCACTTGCATCTTCTCCTATTGGAAAATTGAAATTTCCTGCTGTATTTTCCTCTTCCCAACTGCCACCAACTGCTAGAACAAACTGCCATACTCTTGGAGATTTCTGGAATCTCCTTTTATAGGTAGAGTTGCCAGATTTGGCAAATAAAAATGCAGGACAACAAATTCAATTTGAATTTTAGATAAACAATGAATATTTTTTTTTGTATAAATATGTCCAGTACAACTTTTGGGTCATATTTATTACCAAAAATTATTTCATTGTTTATCTGAAATTCTTTTTTTTTTTTTTTTTTTGAGACAGAGCCTCAAGCTATCCTCCTGGGTAGAGTGCCATGGCACCACAGCTCACAGCAACCTCCAAGTCCCGGGCTCAAGCGACTTTCCTGCCTCAGCCTCCCAAGTAGCTGGGACCACAGGTGTCCACCACAACGTCCAGCTATTTTTTGGTTGCAGCTGTCATTGTTGTTTTGGCGGCCCAGGCTGGATTCGAACCCACAACCTTAGGTGTATGTGGTTGAGCCACAAGCACCGAGCCTTTACCTGAAATTCAAATGTAGCAGTATATTTTATCTGGCAGTTCTCCTCACAGGGTCTCACTCCAAGTACCGACACCAACACAGAAGTCATCCTATCTCAAAATTATACCTCGTGGGCTCCGTGCTCATTAATTAGTCAGTTCCCAAACTTCCCTAAGGAGATAGAAAGCTGCTTTGTCTTTCTTTAAGCACAGGCCTTGCTCGGAGTCACGTGTTGGGGAAGGAAGAATCAAATCCCTCAGTTTTGTGCTTGATCTCATTTCCTTCATTGAACCAATGAGTTATCCTTTCTCCTCTTAGCCTAAGTGTAGAAATGTATGGATTTTCCACAAAAGCCCAGAAATTAGAGCAACTGAGCAACAAGTTTAAGTTTCTCCATTTTCACACCTTCTGAAATCAATTTAGTCTTCCACATCTCCCTGCTTCTGTTATTAAAACACAGAAACCTTACCTCGGTCTCCAAACAGCAGAAATATTTAAATTCCCTCTTTTCTATGGGTCTTAGTGTACAAAATTTAAAAATCCTGATCTTTTTCTTGTTGCAGTTTTTTTTTTTTTTTTTTTTTTTGCTGTTTTCCCTGAAGAAATATTTCTTGTATTTGCCCCTTTCTTTCCACTTCTCTAACCAGCCCTGCCAATTTAATATGTCGTCACCTGAGGCTTGGATTGCAGCAACGGTGCCTTGGCTCTTTCAGCTTCTTGCATTTGCACAACTCCCAGCAAACCTGTTCTCATATCGTGTCCTTTTTACACCTGGGATTCCCCTTTGGGAGAAGCTGGCATGACTCTTAAGTTCCTGTTTAACAAATCAACATCAGACTCCACAGTCCAGCTTTCACAGCCCCTTGGCCTATCTATTTTCCTCTCTCTGTCTGCCATGTATAGACTGATGCAATCCACTTTCTATTTGCCAGTCTCTGGGCCTCATTCCTACTTTTGGCTGAATCAGCGCCATTATTGCATCTGCCTTGAATACCCAAATCTCTTCCCTCTTTCTCTGGATCAGTCCATGTCCCTTGTCTCCTTCAAAACCCAGCTCATTAAAAGATAATATAGCCAATCTTGGGGCAGAGAAAGCCTGTTCAAAGGAAAGACAACAGAAGAGGAAAATGCAAAGGAATAGTTCAGTATGCTTGATAATGTAAGCACAAAAGCCTTCTTTATGTCAAAATGTCTATAAACAAAACAAGAGAAAGTAGGAAAAATACTCGTATGAATAGTAGACAAAGTTCTTTTTTTTTAAATTAAATCATAGCAGTTACAGTAATACTATCATGGGGTACAGTGTACTGTTTCTATATACAATTTGAAATACTTGGGGCGGTGCCTGTGGCTCAAAGGAGTGGGGTGCCGGCCCCATATACCAGAGGTGGTGAGTTCGGACCCAGCCCTGGCCAAAAACTGCAAAAAAAAAAAAAAATTTTTTTTGAAATACTTTCATCCAACTGGTTAATGTTCTTAATATAATTTGCAAATCAGTTAGAAACAGACATTCCAAAAGAAAATGAAAAGTCGATGTTAATGCACAACACATGAAATAGATTCTATGAAAAAAATCATAAAATTTCAGTAGTATTAGAGAATGCAAACTAAAATAGCAAGGAGCTTCCCTTTCCTTTTATCAAATGGCTACTTTTAATAGCTCATACTCAATGTTGATGAAATTACCAGAATAGGGTTTTTCACAGATGCTTTATCAATTTTAGGATGTTCTTTCTCGTACTCCTTTAACATAGCATAGATTTAGAAAATCATAGTGCTTTTTAACTTTGTTAACAGTGTTTTCCAACTTTTCCATAATAAATGTGTATCCTGTTTATTTTTTATTTTATTTTTATTTTTTGCAGTTTTTGGCCGGGGCTGGGTTTGAACCTGCCACCTCTGGCATATGGGGCTGGCACCCTACTCCTCTGAGCCACAGGTGCTGCCCAATGTGTATCCTTTTTGTAATTAACAATATATGTATATGCATTTTTAAAAATTCTACAAAAATTGAAGGGAAGATGAGAAGGGAAGAGAAGAAAAGTGCATATTATTAAACTTGTTTAGAAATCACTGATTTCCACTGACTGAAATTAACCTCTCAAGCCTGGGATCCTCACCTTGGAAAGCTGTTGTAAAACAGAAAAAAGTGGCTCGGCGCCTGTGGCTCAAGTGGCTAAGGCACCAGCCACATACACCTAAGTTGGCAGGTTCGAATCCAGCCTGGGCCTGCCAAATAACAATCATGGCTGCAACCAAAAAATAGCCAGACATTGTGGCGGGTGCCTGTGGTCCCAGCTACTTGGGAGGCGGAGGCAGGAGACTCGCTTGAGCCCAGGAGTTAGAAGTTGCTGTGAGCTGTGATGCCAGGGCACTCTACCCAGGGGGACAGCTTGAGGCTCTGTCTCAAAAAACAAACAAACAAACAAAAAAAAAAACAGAAAAAAGTATGTAAACTATTACTATAGTACCTGACACTTTGTAACCATTCAAAAGTAGTGTTGTCTATTATTATTTGTTGTATCCTCAGAGAATCACAGCTTTAGTCTTTTGCATGTAGTAGATGCTAAATTAAAACAGCTGCTAGATGGTCTGATTGTTTCTACATCTTTAACATTCTGCTTCACTAACCTCATTCTCTTCTTCCCTTTTTCCTTTCCTCCTGTCTTTTCCACATCTGCCATTTTCGTCTCCCTTCTTTTTCTCATTACGTCCCATTTCTCATGGAATAATCTCTTGTAAGTACTCTAAATAGCCTTTTTCCTTTCTTTTTATTTGAGACAGAGTTACTCAGTCACTTTGAGTGCTGTGGTGTCATAGCCTCAGCAACCACAAACTCTTGGGCTCAGGTGATCCTCTTGCCTCAGCCTCCCAAGTAGCTCGGACTATAGGCACATGCCACCTAACACCAGGCTAGTTTTCTATTTTTAGTAGAGATGAAGTCTCACTTTGCTCAGGCTGGTCTCAAAGTCCTCAGCTCAGGCAATCCACCTGCCCTGGCCTCCCAGAGTGTCAGGATTACAGGTGTGAGCTACCATGCCTGGCCTGAATAGCATTTTTCAAAACCCAGCTTTAAAAGCCACTGGTTTGTCAGCCTTACCTGAGGGTCACCGACAATGACAATGGGCTCCAGTCTTTTCTTCACTCTTGCTCCTTAGTTTATTAATAACTGGCTTGACACTCCTCTGTCCTGGGGGTGACTACTGTGCTTGACTGCACCTTAGCTTGCTCACTTTGGTGCTTCCCGGTAGCCTGTGACGTTTGTCTGCTGACCTTTCCTTTCCTGCAGGCAGAAGCTAATTCTATGGTTCACGTGATGCTTCCTCCATGTCTGTGCCCATCAGTGTTGTAAATTCAGTTTATGGCATTTGTGAGGCAGCAAACTAGCTTCCCTTCCCTTCCTCATCTGTCTTCCTCTCATCTCTCTTTCTCTTTCTCCCTTGAAAATATAATTATTAATTATTCTTTTCTTTCCCTATGACATCAATTTGTATTTGTTTTGGGTAGGTGGAGTGAATACTCTTTTACCCATGATCCACAGGCACAATATCGAATAGATGTCCTTTTATTATTTGCAAAAAATACACTAAACACTTTAGGGCAGCTGGTAAGATATAGTAACAGCAGCAGAATGTAGCCATACAAAAAACACTGGATTCTCTCCCTCTGTGTATTTATAGCTATTAAGGTATATGATTGTGGGGTTTGGCATGAGACCACATTTGAATTCTGTCTCCAACTGTACAATCTAGGCAATTCACTATCCCCTCTGGGCTTTAGCTTCGTTGTCCAAGAAGTGTCCCAGAAGATGATCACATGTACATCAAAAGGTGGAAATTGAATGTGTGTAAAGTAAATATAAGACACAACCTAACACCGAGCAGGTGTAGGGACACTAACATAGAGGGAAGTGTGAATTTTTCCTTCCTTTTCCAAGATGCATTCATTTCTCAGGGGATTTATAACCAGTGGGGAAAAAAACAAGATCTATAAAAAGTAGGCACTAAACATAATAAAAATGAATTTATCAAACACATAACACTTATTGTGTGTCATGTACTCTATTAAAAGAACTTTGCAAAGATTACCTCATTTAATCCTCAACAGGCACTATTGTGCCAGTTTTTATTTTTAGAGACAGAGTTTCAACCTTGTTGCCCTTGGTAGAGTGCCGTGGTGTCACAGCTCACAGCAACCTTCAGCTCTTGGGCCTAGGCGGTTCTCTTGCCTCAGCCTAGAGAGGCAAAGCAAGAAGTAGCTGGGACTATAGGTGCCCGCCACAACGCCCGGCTATTTTTTTGTTGCAGTTTGGCCAGGGCTGGGTTTGAACCTGACACACTTGGTATATGGGGTTGGCACCCTACCCACTGACCCACAGGCACTGCCCTGTAACTCCAGTTTTAAGATGAGGACACTGATGCCCCTATGGATCCAACAGTGAAGACCTGTAAGAGATAGAGCATACAATCTGGTACCAGTGTCCATACTTGTAACTCCTGCATCATAATGTTTTCACTCTTGCCTTTGACATAGTAAGAATGAAATAAATGCTTGCAAATCTCTCCTTTAACTTTCCTGACCAAGGCAAAGAGTAATTATCACACATTTCCAGAAAAGCAAGCCTTAGCTATTCTTTAATTGAAACAGTTGACTGCTTTGCATAAAGTGTAAAATGCAGATCCAGTTTGGTACAAATGAGACAGATAAAATTGGGGTCCCTTCACTAACAAAAATCTGGTTTCCCTCAGGCTAGTGATTCTGTAATGATAAACTCTCCAACATATAAAGAGACTGACATTTTTCTTTTTTTTTTTTTTTTTTTGAGACAGAGCCTCAAGCTGTCCCCCTGGGTAGAGTGCTGTGGCATCATAGCTCACAGCAGCCTCCAACTCCTGGTCTCAAGCGAGTCTCCTGCCTCAGCCTCCTGAGTAGCTGGGACCACAGGTACCCACCACAATGCCTGGCTATTTTTTGGTTACAGCCATCATTGTTATTTGGCAGGTCCGGGCTGGATTCGAACTTGCCACCTTAGGTGTATGTGGCTGGGGCCTTAGCTGCTTGAGCCACAGGCACGGAGCTGAGATTGACATTTTTTAAAAGTTCCTTTAGACTACACAATCTCTTTCAGAGAGAATTCATATGCTAAACCATATATATATATAATTTTTTTTTTTTTTTTGAGACAGAGCCTCAAGCTGTCACCCTGGGTAGAATACCGTGGCCTCACAGCTCACAGCAACCTCCAACTCCTGGGCTTAAGTGATTCTCTTGCCTCAGCCTCCCGGGTAGCTAGGACTATAGGCACCTGTCACAACGCCCAGCTATTTTTTTGTTTGTAGTTGTCGTTGTTTGGCAGGCCCTGGGCTGAATTCAAACCCGCCAGCTTGTGGCTGATGCCTTAGCCACTTGAGCTACAGGTGCTGAGTCACCCCTTTTTGTATTTATTTCCTCATTTTTTCAAAACAATCTTATGAATAAGTACCATTTGTAGACTCCATTTATACTGAAGGAAAAACCGGGGCTCATAAATGCTCAGTTTCTCCATGTCAGTCAAACTAGGAAGCGATAGGATTTGAATTTTTTTTTTTTTTGAGACAGAGCCTCAAGCTATCCCCCCTGGGTAGAGTGCCTTGGCATCACAGCTCACAGCAACCTCCAACTCCTGGGCTCAAGCGAGTCTCCTGCCTCTGCCTCCCAAGTAGCTGGGACCACAGGCACCCGCCACAATGTCTGGCTATTTTTTGGTTGCAGCCGTCATTGTTGTTTGGCAGCCCGGGCTGGATTTGAACCCACCACCTTAGGTGTATGTGGCTGGTGCCTTAGCCACTTGAGCCACAGGCGCCGAGCCAGAATTTGAATTTTGAACTGACAAAAGCTGATGATGTTTCTGTTATCCTACTCTTTTTTTTTTTTTTCCAAGACAGAGTCTCACTTTGTTGCCCTGGGTAGAGTACTGTGATGTCACAGCTCACAGCAACCTCCAACTCCTGGGCTCAAGGGATTCACTTGCCTCAGCCTCCCAAGTAGCTGGGACTCAGGCAGCCACCACAATGCCTGGCTATGTTTTGGAGATGAGGGTCTTGCTCTTGCTCAGGCTGGTCTTGAACTCCTGAGCTCAAGCAATCTACCTGCCTCAGCCTCCCAGAGTGCTAGGATTACAGACGTGTTATCCTACTCCTAAAGATGGCAATATCTATAAGGCTGTGCTGAAAATCTTCCCCTTATCACTACTAGACTCAGGTATCTCACCTGGAGACCTAGAGTTGTAACTACTTTGTGAACTCAGGTGTGCTATGGAGGAGTGTGACTCTATCTTTGGAAACATTTGAAAGTACTCAGTGTTCCCAATCAACAATAAGGGGTAACTCTGGCAATAACAGCTTCTCTTAAAAAGGAACATTTAGAGTAAGTCTCCAGGACACCAAGTTAGTAGCTCTGATCTGAGGACATGATAATAAGCAGAAAACATTTTGTTCCAGCCAGACTATGGCTCTATTCATCAAAATTAATGATACCAAAACACTTTGAAGATTCAGACTTCTAAAAGAAGACGAATTGTAAAAGCCCTGGATTTCAATTATATTTAACCCCACTTCAACATCTCATCCTGGGTAGGTTTTACTATGAGTGCCCCATTAAGGCTTTTGAGAATGTGATTAGGGATATGGTTAACACCTTTAGCATTGATGTTTCTCATTGAAATCATTATGGACACTGACTTTTCTTGAAGTAAACAATGTAACTAAAAGTTCCACAGATTTATATTTTTAAAAAGAACCTATAGAGGTAAAAAAAAATACTTGCTACCCAAAAATAAACCCAGACTGATTCTATCTCAAGGGATGTTTTTAATGAGTAAATTTTCTAGTTCTAAGTTGAAAATCAAGATCATATCATAAGAACAAATGGATTCTGAACTCTCATTAATCTAGATATGACCTAGTTAGACTTAGAGATAATTTTGATTGGGTTAAGGATAAATTTACCTGGCTTAGCAAATATTTTCTCCTTAAGACTTACTCATAAATGTGGGGTTCCTAGATATCTATGGGATCTGTGAAAGTGGTAAAGGAGATTTCAGAACAATTTGCAACCTCAAGTGGGACCTTGAGTTAGTATAGGCTAATTCACATGTTAACTTTGGGGCTGTGATGGTCAAAACAGTGTGGCAGATCAGCTCTGATGGGCAGTCACAGATGTTCTTGACTATTTAAAAAATAATAAATAAGGTCAGAGCCTGCAGCTCAAAGGCTAAGGTGCCTACCACAAACATCAGAGCTGGTGGGTTCAAATCTAGCCCAGGCCAACTGCAACCAAAAAATAGCCAGGTGTTGTGGTGGGTGCCTGTAGTCCCAGCTACTGGGGAGGCTGAGGCAAGAGAATTGCTTAAGCCCAAGAGTTTGAGGTTGCTGGGAGCTTGATGCCATGGCATTCTACTGAGGGTGACATAGCAAGACTGTCTCAAAAAAAATTAAAGAAAGAAAGAAAGAGTTATGAATTAATATAATTTGGCTGATAAAATGTTTAAAATTTGGGATTCATAATGTCAAACATGTAAAAAAAAAGTCTTTGATGGCGAATATTTGAGAATTATTGTCCCAGAGTATAAATTAATAAAAGTATTTTGTAAGACCACAGAGGAATGCCAAAAAATGGTACAGATTAGGGAGTGATGTCAGCAATATGGTAGGATAGAAGTGCTTTAGCACCTCTTCCTTAGAGGGAACATCAATTTAAACAACTGTCCAGAAGCAAAAATACTTTTGCAAAAATGAGGAATTTCTATATATGATCAAAGTTGAGATTGTATCAGCTTAAAATAGACTGTTAGAATTATAGGAAGTTTTATGTAAGCCTCATAGTAACCACAAAGAAAAAGACTGTAGTCTATTTTAGATGTACAAAAGAGAAAGAGAAAGAAATTAGAGCATACCATTACAAAAATTCATCACATCACAAAGGGAGACATCAAGAGATGAAGAAGGAACCACTTAAGAGTTAGGAAACAATGAACAAAATGGCAAAACTATCAAATGTAAATGGATTAAATTTTCCAGTGAAAAGACATAGAGCAGCTGAATGGATTGAAAAATAAGGTCCATTAAAAAAAAAAAGGTCCAACTATATGCTGCCTATACAACACTCACTTTGGCTTTAAAGACACATATAAGCTGAAAATAGAGGATGGAAAAAGATATTTCATGTAAATGGCAACCAAAAGAGAGCAGGGGTAACTTTAAGTGAAAAACTCAGGAGTCAAAGAGGGGCATTATACAATGATAAAAGGATCATTTCCTCTGGAGACAATTGCAAATATCTATGCACTCAACCTTGAGGCACCAAAATATGTGAGGCAAATAACAGCAGAAATGAAATACAGTAATACAATAATAGTATGGGTATTCAATAGTCCACTGTCAACAATGGGCAGATCATCTAGGTAGACAAACAATAAGGAAATGATGGACTTGAACAGCACTATAGACCAAATAGACCTACCAGACATACAGAACATTCCATTCAACAGCAACAGAATATACTTTTTTTTTGAGACAGAGTCTCACTATGTCATACTTGGTAGAGTGCCATGGCATCACAGCTCACAGCCACCTCAAACTCTTGGGCTTAAGCAATTCTCTTGCCTCAGCCTCCCAAGTAGCTGGGACTATAGGCACCCAACACAACATCTGGCTATTTTACACCTGGCTATTTTTTGATGCAGTTGTCATTGTTGTTTAGCTGGCCTGAGCCAGGTTTAAACCCACCACCCTCAGTGTATGTGGCTGGCGCTGTAACCACTGTGCTATGGGCACTGAGCCAGACTATACATACATATATATGCTTTTCTCAAGCATACACAAAATGTTCTTCAAGATATATTGTATGTTAGGTGATAAAATAAGTTGTAACAAATGTAAGAATATTAAAATTATATCGAGTATCTTTTCTTACCATAATGATATGAAAGTAGAAATTAACAGGAAGAAAACTGGAAAATTCACAGATATGTGGAAATTAAAAATACACTTCCAAACAACCAATGGGGCAAAGAAAAAAAAATCAAAAGAAAAATTTTAAAAATCTTGAGACAATGAAATAGGAAATACAACACACCAAAGCTTATGTTATGCAGCAAAAGCAATTTTGGAACTTTTATAGTGATAAATGCTTACAGTTTTAATAAAGGGATATCTCAAGTAAACAATCCAAATTTATACCACGAGGAACTAGAAAAAGAGGAATAAACTAATCCCAGAGTTAATTGGAGGAACTAGTAAAGATCAAAGCAGAAATGAATGAAAAATAGGAAAAAAAATACAAAAAAAAAAATAAAAGTTTTTTCCAAAAAAGCTGAGCAAAATAGACAAACTTTTACCAAAACTAAGAGAAAAAGAGAGACGATTCAAATAAAACTACAAATGACAGAGGAGTCTACAACTGATCTTGTAGAAATAGGATCATAAAAGACTTCTATGAACAATTACATATGAACAAATTTGATAACGTAGAAGAAATGAATAAATTACTTGAAACATACAATCTACCAATTTGGAATCATGAAGAAACAGAAAATTTGAACACACCAATAACTAAGGAGATTAAGTTACTAATTTAAAAAAAAAATCAAAGAAAAGCTTTTCAAAAACAAACAAAAAAAGCCAGAGAGTTGACAACTTTACTCGTGAATTCCACCGTATACTAAAGAAGAAGAATCAATACTACTTCTTCTCAAACTCCTCCAAGAAGTTGAAGAGAAGGGAACATTTCCAAACTCATTTTATTTTATTTATTTATTTATTTTTGAGACAGAGTATCACTATGTCACCCTTGGTAGAGTGCCGTGGCATCACAGCTCCCAGCAACCTCAAACTCTTGGGCTTAAGCAATTCTCTTGCCTCAGCCTCCCTAGTAGCCAGGACTACAGGCACCCACCACAACACTGGGCTATTTTTTGTTGCAGTTGTCATTGTTTAGCTGACCTAGGCTGGGTTCGAACCCTCCAGCCTCAGTGTATGTGGCTGGTACCGTGACCACTGTACTACAGGTTCCAAGCCTCCAAACTCATTTTAAAAGGCCAGAATTACCCTGATATCAAAACCAGACAAGGACCCTGCAATAAAAGGAAATTTCAGGCCAATATTCCTGATCAATATAGATGCAAAAATCCTTTAAAAAGTAAGAGCCAATCTAATTCAACAGCACTTTAAAAGATTACATGCCACGATCAAGTGGGATTTATCTCTGGATGCAAGGATTATTTCAACCTACACAAATCTATAAATGTGATACACCTTCTTTACAGAATGGAGGGTAAGAATTATATAATGGGGGTGGCACCTGTGGCTCAAAGGAGTAGGGTGCCAGCCCCATATGCCGGAGGTGGAGGGTTCAAACCCAGACCCAGCCAAAAAACCTGCAAAAAGAAAAAAAAAAGAATTATATGATCATCTCAATAGATGCAGAAAGAGCATTTGACAAAACTCCACATTGTTTCACAGGAAAAACTCTTAATTGGATACAGACGGAATGTACCTCAACATAATGAGGAACAAGCACATAGCTAACGTTGTTCTCAGTGGCGAAAAGCTGAAAACTTTTTCTCTGAAATCAGGAGCAAGACAAGGATGTTCACCCTTGCCACTTTTATTTATTATAGTAGTGGAAGTCCTAGCCAGAGCAATTAGGCAAGAAAAAGAAGTAAAAGTAATCCCAATTGGAAAGAAAGAAGTGAAATTGTTTCTGTTAGAAAACCCTAAAGACTTCATAAAAAAGAAAAGTGTTAGTACTAATAAACTAAGTCAGTAAAATTGCAGCATACAATACCAATATACAAAAATCACTTGAATTTCTATACATTAACAATAAACAATCAGAAAAAAATAGGAAATCACATTTACAATAGTATAAAAATACTAACAAATTTAATAAATAAGGTGAAAGATCTGTACACTGAAAACTATAAAACATTTATGAAAAAAATTTAAGAAGATACAAATAAGTTAAAAGATAACACATTTTATTGTTATCCCAGTCTCTACTAAAAATAGAAAAATTAGCTGGGCGTGGTGGTGCCTGCCTGTACTCCTAGCTACTTAGGAGCTTGGGGCAGGAGGATCAAGTGAACCCAGGAGTTTGAAGTTGCTGTGAGCTGGGTTGATACACAGCACTCTAGCATGGGCAACAGAGTGAGACTCTTTCTCAAAACAAACAAACAAACAAATTTAAAAATTATGAGAAAAAGATAAGCACAATTAATATGATATAGAGCTTCAAAGAAGAGCGAATTCTAATAATTGTCCATGGAGGCATTTAGTCATTGGACACAAACTTGTTGAGCATCTGTTATCTTTTAGGTTCTGTGCTAGTAAATAGAAGGAAAGTTTGGGGGAAATTTTTAACCTAAAATTATTGTTTATCAGTGATTTCTAAGTCTATCAGTGATTATCTAAGATTTCAAGATCTCAAAATCTTATCTGTCTAGCCCTGACAGGAAGTAGATGTATTTTAAGTACAGATTTTTTATATCAAATGATATTTTCATAAAGAATGAGTGGGAAGGCTTGGCGCCTGTGGCTCAATCGGCTAAGGCGCCAACCACATACACCTAAGGTGGCGGGTTCGAATCCCCAGCCCGGGCCCGCCAAACAACAATGATGGCTGCAACCAAAAAATGGCCAGGCGTTGTGGCGGGCGCCTGTGGTCCCAGCTACTTGGGAGG